>CM074706.1:1800000-1968862 GCA_037367355.1 Neoscytalidium dimidiatum | reverse complement strand
GCCGAAGAACGACAGCAGATCCACCGAGCAAGGGAAGGAGGAGATGGGGGGGAAGGGACTGGACGCCGTCGTCGGCGGAGACGATGGGCCGCCGCCACCGGCGCCTTTCTTGCCGCCCAGTACGAGGCCGAGCTGCCGCGGTTGACGAAGGCACCGAGGGCCCTGCACCGTCATGATGCCCTTTTAGGGGGAGGCAGACGGACCCGCGGAGGGCGGGCAGCAGGTTTCCGGAGTGGACGTTGGTGCCGCGGGGCGTGTGGACCTGGTAAGGGTGGGTGGAGTGGGACGTGTAAGTATTTGCGTTGAGCTGCGGGAGCGGGGGAAGGAAAGGGGGCTGTTCGCCTTTTCGCACGTCTCTGCGTCTATGACGGTGTACATGCCTCTCAGTGACGGATGAACTCCCTCCAGCATTGCAATGCCGGTCTTGATGTTGTCGAAAGACGCGGCATCCTTGAAAACTCGTAGTCGAGTCACTTCCTGCAGCTCTCCGGCATCAGGTGCATATTCGCACGCGATCTTACGCGTCCGGCGTAGCGTTCTCAGGTAGGGATGGGCGATCTTGCAGCCATTTCTGCTCCTACATGAGAATTTGAATGTTGCGTACGTTCCAGCTGTATTAGTGGCCAATTGACAACCGTTACGCCCAGTCGCTCCGGAGCATAGCGTGCGGGCTTAGAGAACGGTCAGGTGCCAATCGCTTTGTTCCAGGAGCGCTTTCGTAGTACTGGCTCCAGTCAAGCCTTATCCAATCACCACAACGTCGGTTTCAACTGGGAGAGTGGCACATGAGGTTTCTCCCAGCGCGTGAGGGATATGTTGCCAATATGAAGCTGTAGGATTCGGGCGTGGAACTCCTGGATCCGCGGACAGGATATTTTGCAAATTCTCTTTCATGGCTCTTCCCGATGGCAAGGTTGCCTAATTTGAAAGCGGTGATATATGGCGTAGATAATTGCGTCTTGTGGGTGAGTTAGTTTTCTCTTCGTTCGGCTGGAAAAGTGTAGGTTGAGAAGTCGCGTAGAATTTAAATCTTATACTCGATATCCAGCACTTTTATTCTGTAGAGATAGTCATTACTTTGGCAGTTTCGGCGGCTTAAATACAGTGAGAGTAGACTTGGCGTGAATAAGATCGGCACTGTATTGTCTTTACTGAAGCAGATACCCCGCAATGTTCTCTACATATTCATCTCTGTCAGCCCACCACACTCATCTCCGACGGATGAGGTAGAAATATGTTAAAAGCCAGCCAGATATCAGGTAATTACTTTCCGGCTTATATCCATCATTTTGAACATTTGCAAGTAGGTTGAAGTGGATATCCTTGTCACAGGGCGAAATCCACCATCGCCGGGTAAGATTCGAAATTCACAAATACCTCATCCCAAGCAGACCCATCCAAACCACTGCCCAAGTCCGCGCAGCTCTGTAGCAGTGCATCAAAGTCCACATCTCCTTCAACTCCAGAAGCCTCAGTCCCAGAACCAGTCACTGCCGTACCACTGACCTCTTGCACCCCTTCATCAACTCCCCCAATCGGCAGATCCGTCGTCCCATGCGACCTCAACATCTCGACCAACGACCTCAAAAACCTCCTCGCCATCTCGCTCTCCTCACCCATCCTCTCCAACAGCCGACAAGCCTCCACGACCTCCCCCCTCCTCGCCTCCCTCTCCCCGTCCCCCGCACCCCGCTTCCCGGAAAGAAAGCACAAATCCACGACCAACAGCACCGCCGCCATCGCCACATGATGCACCACGGCGCTCAGCCTCCCCGCCCCGCCCGCCCTCCCATCCTCCTCCCCTCCCTCCTCCACCTCCATCATCTCCCCGCCCACCTCGACAATCGCCCGCGCCGACGCCAAACACGCCGCCCGCGAGACCCCGGCCTCTCCTTTCTCGGCACCATCATCATCATCATCCTCCTCCTCCCCGTCCTCCCGCCCCGCTGCCGCCGCCGCCACCAACCGCGGCACGTGCAGCTTGCACCGCCGCGTGTGCACGCACATCTGCAGCAGGCAGCGCTGCGTGCGCAGCCGCGGCAGCGCCGCGCTCGGCCGTTGTCCGTGCCGGTCGGTCCAGCGGAAGAAGGGCGGCATCGCGGCCAGCGCGGCGGCGATGCGGGCGTCGAGCCGGCGCAGGGTGGCGGCGGAGGCGCGGCGCGGGTCGGCGGGGAAGGGGAGGGCGTCGGCGATGGTGCGGGCGAGGGTCGCGAGGGCGATGCGCTGGAGGGTGAAGGAAGTGGTCGTTGGGGCTGTGAGGGGGCGGGGTGCGGGCGGGGGGGAAGAGGTGGAGGAGGAAGAAGCGTGGAGGGGCAGGTCGGCGTCGTTGAGGTGCGTGGGGGGTTGGACGTGGAAGTGGTCGGGCGAGATCAGGTAGGTGCCTTCTTGGGGGCCGGAGGTGAACGCTAAGAGCCTGGTTTGTGGGGGGTTTGGTCAGTGATTGATGGGGGGTGGACTTGGGGGAGAGGAAGAGACGGACCAGTCGGTGGAGGCGATGTGCCACCAGATTCGCCTTTTGACTTCTCTTGTGGTGGCCGAATCGGCAGCTGATGCCGAGCCGGGCACATCTGTCTTGTGCAGGGAGGCATGGCGAGCTAATTCGAGTGATGTGGTATGAAGAAGGCGGAACTGTGAGGAGTACCCTTGCATATTTTGTGCGAGGTAGGATGCGATGATGGTGGCCTGTATATCCTCTAAAGAAGGTGCCTTGGAAGATCGGGATTGTTCCAATGCCTTCAGGGCTTCGCTGAACCAAATGCGGGAAGCAGCTCGGGATTCGGCAAGGCAGCTGAAGATTCCTACTGACGGATCCCAAAAGTGCGAGGCCGAAGCCAGGATAATTAAAAGCAGCGCTGCAGATGATGGTTCAAATCTGTCGGGGAGTGCCTTGTAAACCTCGTCGATGGTGGCCAAAGTGGATTCAGCATGGATGACATGGTGCAGGAACCCCACATGGGTGTTATAGTGCCAGAACAACTGAGTTGCTTCCTCCAGGATTGGTACAAAAGCTTGGGACGAAGCAAATCCAGATAGTCCTTTGATCTGAACAGTGGAAAGATGAACTTTTCCGGCACGATCGGATGCGTGGATATGCTGGGTAGGTGATCCGTTACCAACATGCTCGAGCCAGTCCAGCGCAGCAACCGGAGAATCAGTAGATTTAGGTGTCAAAGGTGGCATCGAGCTCTTCTGAAGAGCCTCGACTGCCTCCTCGAGGCGCTTGAGGCGTGCATTCACTGTGGGTTCTTCATATTGGGAGCTGCCGTAAGATGACGGGGGAATATCCGCAGCGAAGCTGCATGTAACCCCTCTTGTGGCACAGTTCCCACAAGGATGTTGGCGATTGCATCGGATCTTTTTCTTCCGGCATAGTTGGCAGGCCACAGGATCTTGCCGGGGGCGCTTGGCAGCCATGATGAGAGGATTGAAGACGGTTGTGATGATGGAATGTGGAGGTTGCTGATAAATGACCGGAGGCTCCGAGATTCTCGGACTCTCCGCGGGGCTCGGATCCTATTTAGGCAATCCACCCGCGTTGACGACTGGTGTGCATTCCCAATTCGCTACCTAGACTCACGGACTGGTCTTGCACTTGGAAGTTAATAAGGTAAAATAGAATGTCTTCTACCTGCTCAGACATTTCACTTCCGAGTGAGACAAGGTACGATCCAGTCTGGACGTCCCTTACTACTCCTAATTTTGCTAAACTACTTGTAGTGCGCGCGCTACTCTGTCGCTGGTTGGCGCTTTTCTGGCTCTCTTTTGTACGGTCGGATTTTGCAATGCTTTCGGTGTCTTCCAGACGTATTACGGCACTCATCAGCTTTCCTCCCACTCAAACTTCGATATATCGTGGATTGGTTCAATTGCGTTAGGGATCATGTTTGGAACCGCTCCTCTTGCAGGTGTTCTTGCAGATCGCCTGGGTGCCACTGTAATATCCTAGAAGCTTGATATTATGGAGCAGCGACTGACCACTGGTGTCAGTTACCTCTCTTGTTTGGGGGCACGGCCCTTCTTCTCAGTATCTTCATGACCTCCCTGTCCTCGAAGTACTACCAATTCATCCTCGCCCAGGCAGTACTTCTCGGGCTGAGCACATCCTTCGTCACCTTCCCTCCCATGGCAATTGTCTCCAAGAACTTCCACAAGAACAGAGGGCTGGCTCTCGGGATCACTGTTGGTGGCTCGTCTATCGGAGGAGTGATTTGGCCTATCGTCCTGGATCGGTTGCTGAACGACAACGCCGTCGGTTTCGGATGGACGCTTCGTATTGTCGGTTTTATCATGCTACCATGTCTCGCCTTGGCAACAGCATTCGTCAGGTCCTCCTTTGCAGGCGCACAGCCGGACGCCCCCCGGGAGAAGAGGCACAAAAACGACTATTCCATCGCTAAGAATCCCACCTTCGTCATTTTGTGCACGGGTCTTGCAATAATTTGGCTCGGCATCTTCAGTCCATACTTCTACGTCACATCGTATGCTAGATCCATCGGCACTTCCAACAGCCTTTCCTTCTACATAGTCTCATTCTTAAACGCCGCGTCCTTATTCGGACGCGTCCTTCCGGGCTTTCTCGCGGATCGCTATGGTCATTTCAATCTCTGTGCAGGGGCTGCGCTGATTGCTAGCATCATTGCATTTTGCTGGACTGCGGCAGAAAGCAAAGCTGGTGTGATAATCTGGTCTATCGCATATGGCTTCTCCTCCGGAGTATGCATCTCCCAAATTTTTTCAAAGGCGCCTGCTGACAGAACAGGGCATCATAAGTTTGCAGGCAGCATGTGTGGCGAAAATTGCCACGCGGGAGACCCAGGGCACTGGAGTGGGGTTTCTCATGGGTTCGATGGCGTTGACGTGAGTCCGGCCACTTTTCTCGAAGTTCATTCTCTGCTAAAAAAAATCTGTACAGCGTCCTGTTTGGCACTCCGATATCTGGTCAACTCGTCCAGACCTATGGGTACCTTGCTCTATCCACTTACTCTGGAGCTACGTTGTTTGTTGGGTCTCTCTTCATTGTATGGGCGAGGCTGAGGCTTGAATCTTGCTTGGTTATTGCCATATAGCCCTGTGAGTTTTGAGTCCCAGTTGAGTCCTCTTTGCTCTCCCAAGGCATAATCAACGGGGCATTTCACTGAATAACTGCTTGAGGATCGGTTGCTTACTCTCTCATGACCTCCTGGATATAGAATAGTGTATCGTGGACGCAGAAGGATGCGAGCGCCTGCTGAAAAATTCCGCGAAGCTGGAAAGCTCCGCTTGGTCATTGAATAGAATCACTTCTCTGCCTGATTATTTGGTCAAATGGGCTCCAATTTTAGTATTTGACTAAAGTTCAGAATCCCAGGTAGTAACACAAGCCTTCAGAAAATACATTACATCATGTTCAAAAGAGTGGACATGCTCATTTGAGCACAGAGCTCCCGGCATCTCCCCGAGATGCTTTCCACAACTGGGCCCTGCCAGCAAGAACAACACGGTTTGCCCGGCATCATTAAGCCCAGCCTTACTTCCGCGGCGGAGCGCCAGCGCGACCCCGGCCTCTTCCCCTACCGCGGTCGTCACCTCCGCGCCCTCGTCCTCCGCCACGGCCATCCGCTCCGCCGCGGTGACCACGGTGATCCTGGCGCCTGACATGAGGATGGCCGCCACCTGCCCCAGTGCCTGGGCCCTCCGTGCTGTCGTCGCTCTCGTTCTCCCCACCCCCCTCCCCGTCTCCGGATCCACCGCCTTCTCCACCACCGAACGATGCCAGCGACGCTCCGAATGGATTCCCTCCGCCGCCGCCGCCGCCGCCATTAGTCGACTCAAGCTCCTCAGGATCGAAACTATCCAGCGAAGAGCCGCCGCCACCGCCTCCATCTTCGCCATCATCTTCTTCTTCTCCGCCGCCGCTGCCGCCGCCGCTACCCCCTCCGGTGTGGCCCTCATGCCTGACCCTCAACTTCGACCCTCCGCCGCTTCCGCCGCCGCTCCCGCTTCCGCCACCAAACGATGCCGCAGCCGCAGCAGCGACGCTGCCTCCGCCGCCGCCACCACCACCACCACCACTACCGCCCTTGTTGTTCGAGCTGAGCGACGAGTCGAACTCGTCATCATCGCTGCTGTCCTCGTCATCAGAGTCGAGGCTGAAGAGGTCATCGTCGTCATCGTCGTCCTCGTCGTCGCCGGAAGGACGGCGAACGCGCAGACGGAGGGACTTCTTCTTGGCGCCAGCGACGTTGATGTTCTCGCCGTTGTCGGTGTCGATGTGGAGGTCGTCGGCGAGGTTGGCGGCGGCAGGCAGAGCGTCGCCGACCGTGCGGGCCGGGAGGTTGTTGGCGGGGATGAGGGCGCGCTTGTCGCTGTGGGCGAGCGCGGCGGGGGCGGCGGACGTGGTGGCGGTGAGGAGGCAGAGGGGAATGAGAATGGAGGTTGGGACATGCATGGTGAAAGGAGGGACTGAGTGGTGTCCTTTTTTTTCTGTTGGAAAGAGTGTGGGGTTTGGGAAAAGTTCAGAAGAGAGAGTGGATTGGAGCTTCGCACAGCTGAGGAGAGGTCGACTCTGTCTGCGTTGCTGGAGAGCTGGAGCCTTTGGGGCAAGCTGTGGTGCTGTGAATTTATAGGCCTAGTCTCATGCCGTCGGCTTTCTGGTAGGTTCGAAGGTGCCAATTCGATCCGTAGTCTTCTCTTGCGATAAGCTCTAGGGGCTTGAGGAGCTTGAAAGTTTCTCTGGTCTTTCCAGTCCTTGATCGAAATGAGCTCTGGAGGCTCATACTGTACTGTAGTCTCTAAGACGCCGTCTAGCTCCTTGAGCTGGTAGGAGCGTACAATTCGCTGATAAAACTTCGAAGTTTCTCCAAAACTTTGAATAGAATAAACATTCATCTGACGTCAAACAGCTCATATACGCTTATCCGTCCCTTAGCTTTGACCGAATATCCCCTTTCCAAGTTGTGGCTTATGAGTGATGTGAATTCTTGGCTTGCTCATGCAAGTCACCTGAGCTCGGATAACCTTGCCTGATGCGCTATTTCCTCAAGTTCATTGAGGAGAAAAGCTAAGAGTCACAAGTAATCAGGCGCAGGTACAAGTCCTGGAATGAGCATTAGTGATGATAATTTTCAGGCGTTTGGGAAAGCGAACGAGTAGGGTCTGGTCCCTGAGGGCAGCCACCATGGTTCTAATCCCCAAGCCTTCATGGGCCTGTCTTTCTCATAGCCACACCAATATTCAAAAACACCCTTGCTATGTGGGAAAAAAGAATTTCCAATGTTGAAGAGAACAATAGTGACCACAAATAATCCATTCCAGGGTCCTGCATCCAGACGCCTGGCCCCCCGCTCGTTGCAAGAATTCTCCATTGACGGGGCTACTTTCCACCCAGAGAACAAAGTAAACATATATGATCACCCACACCCAGTATCCAACCGGCATACAACCATCACCCGATAACAACGTTTTAAAGCCCACAAGCATATATTAACCACCACAACCAAGCAACGATCTGCAAAGCCTTCCCCGCTCGGATAACCTAAAACACGTAACTTTCTTTCCTCAAAAAGGTTATCCCACACCCTACACATCTCCTCCTTCCGTGCAATCCCATTCGCGCCCTGAATCTGCCATGGCAGTTTCCTCAGTACGCCTTAGTGTACGTGCACGCCACCTCTCCACACGTCCAAGAAGAAGGCAAGTGTCTCGGCTCCTGCAAAACCCAAATCCGAGGCAAAACAAGACTGTGTGTGCCTCTTTGTGTCACTCTGAAACAGCACACAAGCCGATTCGGGATGCTAGTTGAATTCTGTTTCCTGTGGCAATGTCGAATCGGGTAGAGACGCGCCTTGCGCAGAGAAGCTGAGCTTGCGTCATTTTTTTTTATCCAGCCCCAGATGAGGAGGGTTGGAGCGAAGAAGCGATCACATGCGTACAGACAAGACGATGACGTGCTCTTGTCTCAGTTCCCCTCTCTGCTCAAAAGTGGCGAAGTAAAAGTCAAAAAGATACAGATCAACGTGTGCATTGCAAGCGTAGACCCTGCGCAGCTGCAGGAATAAGTTGACCTTTGCTCACTGACATGTGGCAAGTAGACAGGAACCGATTCTCCAAAGCCAAAAACATTCCCTTCCAGAAAGTAACAGGAGGTAGCAAGGGCTAGCACGCATGAATTTGGGCACGGATAGTTGAACTTGTCCCATATATTCAGATTTTCTTTCCTTTCTGTTAATTGTACATAGGAAGTAACCTACGATCCCCCTCCCTTCACAGGGAACAAGAGACCTTTTTCGACAACAGCAAAATTTCCGGGTATCTCTTTCCTCCACACACCCTCCGTTGCAGCAGCCCGCCTTCCGTAATTCCACAGGACTCTCGACAACCAGAAGAAAGATATGTGTGTTGTGCCAAGGAGAGAGATGTAAGAGAGACGGCCGACTTTCCCCTCATGCCCTCCCATGTTGATTTCCATGCTCGCTAATAGCGCTTCGATGATGATGACGACGCCGTCTTCCAACCGACGATACGTCCAAAGAAAAAAGAGAAATGTATGATCCAACAGCCCAAGACCCGTACTCCTTTTGCCCCTTTTCTATACAACAGGACGAAAAAAAAAAAATGATTACTCCAGCGCGTCATTAACAGTATTCATTACAGGTATGTGCCTTTTCCCCGCCTCTTTTTCTTTATTTCTTCGTTCTTCTACGACCCGAAGCTGTAATTCTTCGTCCTGTAATCATCGTACGAGCTGGGCGGGCTCAGCGCGGACGGGGCGATGTGAAAGGCGTTGCTCTCGCCGACGGGCGAGGCGCCGCCCGGCGGCGGCGGCGGCGGCGGCGAGGGCCTGTAGGCCGGGTGGTCGGCGCCGAAGCGGTCCTCGCCCCAGCTGAGCGGGTGGCCCGGGTGCCTGCCGTCCTCGGTGTCGCGGCCGTCGACGAGCGGGGTGTAGATGGCGGCGGCGGAGGCGGCGCCGCCGCCATGGGCGGGCAGCGGCGGGACGGGCGGGGCGTCGGCGTGCGGGCCGCCGAAGTCGTTGGCGTCGTGGTGGTCGTAGTGCGAGGAGGCGACCTCGATGTCCTGCGTGTTGCTGCTCCACACGCCGTTGTCGTCGTCGTGCTTGGCCGCGGCCGTGTAGGCGGTCGAGCCGCCGAAGTACGTGGCCGACTCGCTGCCCGGGATCGTGTTGCCCTCGGCGCCGACGAGCACGCCGGTGCGGCGGAAGACGGTCACGTAGTAGAAGGAGATGACGCAGGTTGCGATGAAGAGGACGCTAAAGGGGGGAAGGGAGCAGCTGTTAACTTGGCGTTCTCGGCGGAAAACGGTTTTCTTTTGCTTGTTTTTTTTTTTTTTTTTTTGGGAGTATGGGGGCTGAGGTTGCGGGGATGTGCATGTTGTGGTACTCACCAGATGATGACGCCAAATCCAACGGTGGCCTTGCTCAGGTTGCACTTGAGCTCGCTGCCGTAGGCGAAGGTGGTACAGTTGCCTTTGTCAGTCTTCGCTTCCTTGGCGCCGGCGCTGATACCGTCCGAGTTCCATGTTGCGACAGCGATGAAGGCAGCAAACCAGAGAATCTACAATTTCCCGCGTCAGATGCAATTCCGTCAAAGTTATGCGGACATGATAGGGGGGGGGGGGGGGGGCGCTTACGGAGTAGATGAGGTCGACGCCGGCAAAGGCGTAGGCGCTGGCGAAGCGCACTGTTCTGCTCCACATGGGCACACCGACAAGATATATCAGAGCGGGCATGGTGAGGAAGCACTGCAGGGCAGAGTTAGACAGGGTCGAAATGGCTGTGGAGGTCAAGCAAGAGGCCCGTACCAGAGCGAAGAAGTATTTTGTTCTGCCATCGGTGCTGCCTTCCTTGGTGAAGATTGCGATAGTGATGCAGCCGGCGACGAAGATGAGCAGGCCCTGGATGGCATGGCAGGCAGTCTTTGCCTTCTGGATTTTGCTTTGTTGGACACGCATGCTGGCGATGTGCGTCGATTCGGGGTGGGAGTGGATAGGGAGAGTGCCTGTTACGGCGTCGATACGAGGTGGTAGAGGCCGCGGTCTCCCTGAGCTGAAAAGGCGGGCGGCTGGTTGTTGTTGGTGGTGGTGGTGCAGACAGAGGCGCGGTGGGAGGGGTGCAGTGCGGACGACGAGTGAGAGCTGCAGCAGCGAACGTGGAAGGGAAGAAGATGTAGCTGGTGGGAGGCCTCGGATTTGATTGCTGGTAGTCGCGGCGTCTCAGCCTCGATGGCACGGATGGGTGGCCGCAGCAGCGTTGAAGGGTGTTTACCTGAGGCCAAGGGCCCGCGCGTTGCCGCCGGGGGCTCGTGTTGCTCCGTGAGCTGCCCAGCTGCTGCCCTGCCTCTTGTCTGCCCTGCTATTTTTTTCGGGGCCCGGTGGCGCAGGCAGCGGCCGATCCTTGACCGCCACCCTCGCACCTTTCCCTCTCCTTCTGCCGGCCCGACGCTTTCGGCATCGCCGTGCCGCGCGAGGTCATGAGCCCCTGCATCGCCGTTGTCCAGTCGAGCTCGCTGCCAGAGAATTTTTGGCAGCGCTTGTCGCTGCTCTGCGACGACGTCATCGTCGAAGGTTCGCCGTTGCTGGGCGGCAGCGCAGCCGAACATGCGGGAAATCGGGACCTGCAGCAGCTCGCTCGCTCGCTCGCCTTGCCGCTGCTTTCCGCTTACTCCCCCAGCTCAGCCCCAATCCGTTGCGTGGACCACCGTGCCATTACAAACCCCGCGCTTTCGTTCGGAGCGACCCGCCTGTGCCATTATGTATCTATCTACTGTTTACAACAATACCAGCCTTGGACCATGGTAAACATTCCGATCCCCGTCCAAGTCCCATGCGCGTCCGCTACGCCAGTGCGCCTTATGATCTCCGGCTATCGCCAGCTAGTCTCCGCGTGGCCCAGCCTTCCCCAGCCTTGTCCCATGTTTCAGAAGCACTCAGTCCTGCCTCCACTCAGCCCACTGATCTCCCCGCCCGAAGGATGCGCCCTCCTGCGTGTGAACTCTCTCTGCACTGCGCCCGCTGATCTCCCGCGGCTCTCCCATGGCTCTCCACTCCTCCGTTCAGTCGCTCTTGCCCTTCTCAATCGCCGCATCGATGTCCTTGGCCAGAGCCTGCAAGTCGGCCTCGTTCGGCTCGAATTCGCGGGCCTGCGCCACCCACTCGCGCGCCTCCTTCGCCCGTCCCATCTCCAGCAGGCAGCGGCCTCTCCTCCACCACGCCTTCGCGTTCTGCACCCTCTTCAGATCGACGCTGGTCTCGGCGTCGACGGCGCCCGCGGGCCAGTCCTGCAGCGACATGTACGCCTGGGCGCGGTTGGCGTAGAGCGCCGAGAGCTCCTCGCGGACGAGGCCCGACGGCTCCCACTGCGGCCGCTGCAGCGCCATCTCGATGGCGAGCGTGTAGAACTTGGTCGCCTCCGCGTACTGCCCCTTCTTGAACGACGCGTTGCCCGACTCGCGCAGCTTCGTGATGTTCGCGCTGCGCTTGGGGTTGACGGGAACCGGCGGCGGCGGCGTCTGGCCAGGCGTGTCGAGGGTGAGGAATTGGCGGTGCAGCTGGTTGAGCTCGTCCAGCTCGCGCTGCAGGGCGGGCGAGGCGTTGGGTGCGGAGATGGCCTTGGTCTGCGGGTCCATCTGCAGGGGCAGCTGCACGAACGTTTCTTCCGCCATGGCGATGCGATGCGGTGCGGTGCGGTGCGGTGCGGTGCGTTGCGTTGCGCGGTGGGCAGACGCGGGTTCGGGTTCGGCGACGGCGGGCGAGCGAATTGATGCGAAAAGACTCGTCTCGTCTGGTCTTGTGACGGACGGGAGTCGGCCGAGGCAGCTCCAGCGATTGGTAGGGCCAAAGGGTGGCGGGGGACGTGCGCGTGTCGTGGTGTGCTTTCAGTGCTCGTGGTGTTGAAAGAGGACAACACGACAGCATGCCGCCCTGCATGGGCTAAACTTGGCGCTCAGCCACACCCAAGCCACACCAAGGGCAGACACAACGGGCTTCGGGCCGCCCGCGTCGCAGCGTTCATGCGAAATTGCAGCCGATGTCCTGGCCGCGTTTCCGCGAGGCTGCCGCGCTTTCCGGGGCTGCCCACGGCCGCGACTAATGATTCGCCGCCGAATGCCGCCCTCGGTCCCCACCAACCTCCCATCCCCCAGCCACCGCACTGCTCTCCAGCGCGCATCTGCGCTGCTGTGCCCTGCCTGGGTAGCCGCCCAGCCAGGTGCCAACTCGTTCACCGCTGTGCCCTGTGACGGAATGCTTCGACTGCAAGCGCTTTACAGCTCATGACCTGACACCGGCACTGGCGAACGCCCTCGAGCTTTGTCACCACCACCTTCGTTCAGCTAACCCCCAACCTGCTAACTCCGCTCTCCGAGAAGCTTACCCTATCTTTCCACTCGCATTCGCTCTTCCGAGCCCCCTCTGTCACTAATGGCGCCGCATTTCCCGAAGGCCAGTGGCCTAATGGGCCGCAACGACTCGAAAAACCCTGCCACAACATGCAAAGGCGTCACCTCCACCGGCCGCCCATGCCGACGCGATATCGCCGCCGCTAAGCCCTCCAAAAGCGGCGTGCTGGCCGTCACCTCCATCAACGAGAACGAGGGCGCCGCCGCTTACTTCTGCTGGCAACACAAGGACCAGGCCGAGAAGCTAGTGGGCAACACTCCTGCGGGTCAGGGTGCCCACGCTGAGGAGACACACATTGTGCCCCTACAGCAACGGAACAGCGTCGACTCCCTCATCGGCAGACTGGGCATCCTGGACGTCGACGACGACCCTAAGCCCGGCAGGAAGCCTCGCCCTTCAGGGCAAGCCAACGGCAAGATCCAGCGGCCGCCTACATGGAACAAGGTCAACGGCCCGCTGATGTCCGTGCCAACTAGCGCCATGAACGGGCCCAACCGCCCTGGCACCTACAGGCTCCCCGTGCAAAAGAGCGAGCCCGGCTTCTGGGCCAGCCTCTGCTGCTTGTGCCTGGGCGGCGGTGACGAGGAGTACGAGATCGTCCGCCGCAAGAGGCAGCAGGAGCAGCAGGGCAACGGCCGGCCGCCAGAGATGAGCCAGACCTCTAAGCCTCCGCAGAGCGTGTCTCCCAAGCCCGCGAAGCCTGCTCAGCCCTCGGCCACCCCATCGAACAGCTCCAACCCCACCGAGCGCCTGCTCTCCTACATCCCCTCCACCGTCTCCCCCCAGAAGGCCTCCCAGCTCATGGCCGAGTGCTCCAAGCCCATCTCCGCCAAGGACGAGCCCGGCTTCATCTACATCTTCTGGCTGACCGAAACGACCGGCGGCTCCGGGCCCTCGGACCGTGACGCGTCCTCCCTGCTGTCGCCCAGCTCGCGCCCGGGCGCCGGCGGCCGCAACCCCAGCGACATGCTGCGTCAGTACAGCGTCAAAGACGGCTCGCGCAGCCCCAACGGCCGGGCCAAGGGCGGGGCGTCCAACTCGCACATCCTCCTGAAGATCGGCCGCGCCAACAACGTGCACCGCCGCATGAAGGAGTGGGAGTCGCAGTGCGGCAAGACCCCCAGCCTCGTCCGCTTCTACCCGTACGTGCCGTCCCCGCGCTCGTCCCCCGGCGCCTCGCTCGATGACGTCGTCGCGCCCAAAGGCGATGGCACCGATGCCGCGGGCGTGCGCAAGGTGCCCCACGTGCACAAGGTCGAGCGCCTCATCCACATCGAGTTGGCTGAGCAGCGCGTCTTGCGCACGTGCGACGTGTGTGGCCGCGAGCACAAGGAGTGGTTCGAGGTCGAGGCGACCAAGGAGGGCGTCATGGCGGTTGATGAGGTCGTGAAGAGGTGGGTTAAGTGGGCGGAGGAGCTGCAGGTGTAGATGTATCTCCCCCTTTTTCTTTCTGTCACCAGCATTCTTCCTGCGCACAACTTCTTTTTCATGTCCTAGTATGGGCCCAGATTGCGGTATTTCTGCATGGCGAGGAGTTTTTCTCTTTTGCATGTCTTGGGAGTTTGGATTTTTGAGCATTTTCACATCCTCTGCGTCACATGGGTATAGACGGAGGTTATGGCGTTGATGATTTTATGTATTATATTATATACGTTATGAGCGAATGCATCATGCATGCCCTGCGGGCTGCTCTAACAGGAACATGACTGCGTAGTGCGTTTCTATGGTCATTGAACTGCCAATTGCGCGATCATTCAGCATAATGCGGGGTTGAGCTGCCGGCGCGGTATTCAAACGGATCTTCGATTTCCGGCATGCGAAATACTTCTGATCCACACCTGGCCAGCCTCGAGGGAAGTACTGGGTAATTCAAGCACGTTACGCAGGGCCTGCCACGAGGAGGGCCCCCGCCTTTGCCTACCACTGCGTCTCCCCCCTTTCTTCTCTGTTCCCCTCCCCCCACGCGCCGTCTAACCGTACTTTTCTCAAATGGTGCATCTGCAGCTAACATCGAACGTCGACGCTCGATGCCCAGAAACGTGAACTCCCACACCCAACCCTAGCCCCCGCGCCTATGCACATCGCTTCTCCCGACGGAAGACCGCAGACCAATGATCTCGCGCCTACAAAGCAACTTCGAACGCAGAGTATGTCGAGCTGTTACACAACAAAGGTGTCCATTCCTGTGGGGGCGGATATACCTGGTCCAATGAACGGCGTCCCTCCCGATCCTTCGTTTCGGAGCGGCGCGCTCGCAGCCAATTGTTTGTGCCTTGCTTGAACGATTGCCGATCTGCGGGAGATGCAGCGGCTCGCCTTTTGTCTGCGCAATCGTGACCGGGTGCTCGGGTTGATGGGCGGCGTCTTTTCGCCCACATCCACGTGCGTTCGTGCAGCAGGAATGCTGATTGTGCTTCCCTTGTGTCTGATGCCTTTTTCCTTGGACAGCCTCGTGTATTTTGTGCGACTTTCAATTCAGCGTGGCAAAGCTAAGACAATAGTAAAGCCCGCAGAAGGCAGTGCTTGTGGGCAAATTTCACCGGTCAAAGACTTTGCACGGTGCATATAAATCACTACGTACCGCAGCTAGACCGTAAAGCTGGTGGTGTTTGGAGTGGCTTTGATCTTACTCTATATTGGAACTCGGTCTGCTCTCTTCACCGTGCATGCCCTCCGTAAGGTGTGATCAAGAAAGGGAGATCATGAGAATGGGCACAATGATGCCCGTTTTCTCATATATATCTCATGATTAACATGTCATGAAACCCTCGCGATGATAATTATCTAGCCAGGTATTTCGTGGGTCAGATCAGGTGGATTATCCAATAGGCTACTCTATGGGTAGTTTTCCTCTCATTACTCTATCTTTTGTTTCTATTTCTCTTTTCTTCGAGACTTGTGCTGCTTGAAGCTCTGGAGAAAATTCACAAGAATAGGTGAGAACGATATGAAAGCAATCACTACATTGCTCAATATATTCGCCTCTTGTAAAGTAAAGCAATAGCTTAGTAACAGTATCTTCTGGCTCTCATAGTGTCTCAAAGCCGTGCAACACTTATGCATAGATCATCCGCCTATAACCTGGCTAGGTTTGGCGTGCAGCGTCAATGAGGCAACGCTATATGGTTATCTCTAATTCATGTAGTGCAAAAAGTAAAAGGCAAGTCACAGTCCCGTTGCTATTGGTCGATGCCAGATATCCAATTCTGCATGATCAGATCATGTCAACTGGAGAAGCTTGAATATATGCGGCACAAAAAATGAGAATACTACCGATGCATCTTCTACTGTATCACTGCGTCATTTTATTGTCAGTCTGTTCTACAATAGCATGCTATAAGAATCGATCCGTCTCCTCCCTATATTGATGCTCTCGTTTTTCAAATTCCTCCCTCCTTCACGAAAAAGAGAAAAAAAACCACAGTCCTCCTTCCCCGCGAGCGCCGACAGTTCAAAAACTCAACATACTTTGAGCGGTGTTCTATAAAGTGGCCGCCCAGCGCCCAGCGCCCTCCTCACATCCCCAAGATCGATCTTCTCTGCGTGCACTCGACCACCATGGCCGTGCACTTCACTAACTTCCTTACGAACGAGAGACTCTCGCCTGAAGCGCGTATGTGCCTGCTCGAGTGGAGAGGCTGCTGGGACCCGGCCAACCACGCCTCGCGCCGCGCGGCACCGCTGCTGCTTGCAGAGGTCGCGGGCTACCCTGCGGACCGTGGCGGCTGGAACCACCTGATTGCGCGCTTCAGCTGTCACCTTCCTCCAAATGGCAGCGGCCACGTGTCTAAGATGATTCGCGCGATCGCCGCGGGCTGGAAGGTCGCCGAGAAGCAGGACCGCTCACGCTGCTCGCTCAAGACCGAGGAATCGTGGCTCGTAGCGGCCATGCTGGGCATGAATTCTGCTGAGATAGACCCGACGGTATGGATGAGAGGCGCGGGCATCGAGAACGGGTGGGCGGAAATTCTGCTGAGGAATGGTGAGGCGAACTTATGATGAGGCATTGATTCAGGCATGTTTTTAGGGGGCAGAGGCCGTGGAGTGGCCATTTATCCTCCCCTGCATAGACCACACTTAGCAGGAAATCAAATACACGTGATATTCCAACATAGAACAAGTACTATAGCTGAATTCATCACTATCTGACATCCCCTGATAGGTTGGCTAAATGCTTGGTTTATCGGGCCCTGCAATTGGCGCTGCATGAGATCCCGTGCAAGCCGAGCCTGCTAGCCTATAATATAAGAAAACGGCACTAAACTATTGCCTCTGTCTGCAAACCGGCCAGCCCCCTGCCGTGTAATACTTATTTATCGAGCTAATTAGGGGCTAGGATTGCAATAATCGCATCCACACACCTATTATACATTCCTTCGATGTACTCCTTCATGCTAGCATGCTGGGCCGCATCAGGAATCGGCTCACCCTCCGCAAACCACCGTAGGCCCGTCGACTTGTCGTCAATACCGTTCAGGACTATACTCGAATAGATATCTCCCATTTCAGCAGTATTATCATTGAAAACCTTCCAGCGAATGGTATGATTGACTGGATCACATATGTCCATCTGCTCACGGACCTGGTTGACCCACGGATTGCCCTCTTCGAAATAGAGAGTACGTACGGACCCTGGCCCGTAACCCTCGAGAGTAGATCTGACGATTCCAGGGAACCAAAGAACCTCGGCGCCGAAGGAGGTGACGATGCCCCAGATGTCTCCAATAGGGGCGTTGATGACTCGGGTAACGTTGGTGATGACTTGCGGCATGGTGATCTTAGGCCGGAAAATTGTCGTGCTGATAACTAAATTAGCAGTCAGGTTAAGCAAGAGGAATCATTTGGCCTCACTAGCAAACAAATGGTTTAGATAGTGATTGTTGATTTTCTGGTAGATGGCTTATGTAGCAAGGCAATTCTGGAGAGAATCTCGAGAGGATTGAGAAGAGACAAAGCGAGAAAGTAGGTTACAACAATCAATTTATACTACCATTTACTGACGAGGTGGTGATCGGGCTAAGACTAGAGTTTCTCGCTGCTTCGGAGTGCGGATATTTTCGGACAACAAAAGATGCGAATACGAAAAATAGTTGAGAAAGTTGAACAACCAAGCTGTGCGCCAAGGCTGAACGGTCCAATTTCTAACCGCATTAGTATGAAAATTTGTCATCTGCTAAAACTATCTCCCGCGCCATAGAGCGTTTTTGTCATAAACAATTACTAAGTTGCTCGCGTTCGGACTTTTCGGCGCTTCGGCACCTAAGTCTAACGAAAAGACCTAGGTAGAAGCTGTAGTATATATGGTAGGGCATTTAGATTATTATGTACTAAGAATCACCGCTTTCTTCCTTCGAGCTAAAAGGGTCTCCGTATTCTCCTTCCTTACGAAAAAGTACGCATCATTCCCGGCCCCGTTCCCCGCTTCATTAAACAACACTACTAATCTCTTGACTGAGCTCAACAGCCTGTCCATCAAGCAATATGGTCGTCAAGATCACCGAATACACCCAAATCCTGGACCTGCCGGTTGGGCAAGTCTGGTCTATCATAGCTGCTTTCGGATCCGAAGCACTATGGATGCCCGGCTGTTTTATGGCTTCTCTCGAAGGATTCGGGGTTGGTTCTGTGCGGACTCTTATCTTCAGAGACGCGCCAGATTTTGTTATACGCGAGCGCCTTGATTACGTCAATCCAGACAAGCACACACTTCGTTTTCAAGTGTTTAGAGATGACCTCAAAGACGTCGAGTCCTACGGTACGGTCATCCTAGACGCTATTGGAACAGACAAGACCAAAATGACTTGGATTGGGGAGTCAGAAGTTGATGAGAACCAGATCGGAGCATTAAAAGAACGTCTGGATGAAATGTACAAGGGATTTGCAGACGCAATTGTTGCAAAATTGGCGAATTAGATGCAGGAATTCTGGCATTCTGTCATATATCACGTTTATAATAGCCGTCTGAGTTAGTAGAGGATACAGACTCACCCAGTGCGACCCTAAGACCTATGCTTTTGTGTAAACAGCCCTCTTTTCCTTTCTCTATTCTCTGATTGGCCACAATCTAGTGCGTTCGCGGGCGATCAGAAGAACACTGACATCCTACCACTGAACCGTTTGCTTGCACTGTCAAGCTAAGTACATATCAGCCAAAAATGCGATAGAGTTCTTGTACTAGCTGCCGGCATGAGCTTAAGCTGGAGGCAGGAGTGCAGTAAAAAACATATTGAGTAGGTGGCGCACGGCTAGAAGCTTTCTCGAAATACGTCTACTTCGTTTAGTCCAAGAACCGCCAGTTCAGTCGGAAGGGCTGAGCGTTTGGGTACGGGAAACAGTCGGGTAGCGGGCTTGAAAGCAGTTCCGTCATCTGCTACCTCGGACTCGATAGGAGTAGTACCGCCTCTCGTCCGCCGCTTGGAACGGCTGGCGTTATCGTCTTCATATGAGAGTCTGGTTTCAGCCTAACGCTTTTGCAGATGTGCTTATTGCACGTCACCAAGTTCGTTCAAGATATCGGATTAGAATAGATTGTCTGTATCCCGCACTGCGAGGAGTCCGCAAGGTGCGACACACATGAGACAGAATCCAAATTTGAGAGTTGGCCCAGGATCGTTGCCGGTTCGACATCTGGGAAACCACCCGAGGGACCAGAGTTGTATCGATCACACGCTCGGGAACTTGAAGCAGTATATTCGCAGGCCGGAGGTGGTTCATCCAATCTCAGTTTTATATCTCGCATACACTCCATTTGTTCACTACCCAGTTCCACCTGCTATACTTTTTCATACTTTCTGGTACTAGACTATTGGCGTTTGAAGTCTTTGAGTTGACCACGAAGGGTAAAATACTCTCTAAGGAGTGTGGTTATATACAATACGAGAGCTATAACAATCTAGATCATAGTGTTGGATCAGCTCCAGTATTACACGCAAGTAGCATTTCATGCTGCTCGAAAATCAAATCAAATTACGCAGAATTCGAACCCCTCAGAGGTATGCAGATGCTTTGAAAGGAAATGTCCGCTTTAGAGCTGACGACTTAGGTCCTAAAATTTGCGTCGGGTCATTCTGTCCGCGGAACCAAGCAGACGTGTGATGAGTGCAATAGGTGGGACATGCTGCAGCGCAACGATATACACTAGTTGTCTGTATTATTTGAAGAGTATCCTGGATAGAAGTAGATACGCAGACATGTCTTGGAGTGAAGAGATGGGAGTTGGCTTATTTGTCGACTTGCATGAAGACCATTAAGAGGGCGCCGTACCTGTTAAAATCTTAAAATATAGCTTAAATATTCTGGCTCATAGATACACTTACGCAGCAGTGCCTACTAGTGTCTCGAAAGGTTTGAATGGCCCAACAAGAAGTAGAAGCGCCAAGAATATGGCAACGAATCCGGTGATCATCGCAAGATGCAGAGTGTGCGAATCCACAAAGTTCAGTCCCCAAGCAGGGACCAAGAGCATGAAGATCCCGCAGCCCAATATGACCGAATTTAGTGCAATGTCGATTTTTTCGTCGTCGGTGAAGATTGCACGGTCGTCATCCCGGTATGCACGAATATATAGGCTAATATAAGGCATCGGCTTAGCCAGCCCGATCACATAGCTCGAATTGTGCAAGAACTTACTGGCAAGCGCACAAGCTTCGCACGACGGAACCACCTTGTGTTTTCCAACATGGTTCTCAATGGGCTCTTGACACGGGCCTTTGTTGCGATAAGATCGTCTTCCTTTCCTTCTTCTAAGAATCCCGTTTCTTGCGGAGTTATGGCTTGGTCATATCGTTTGAGCCAAGCCTTTATACTTTTTAGCGTCCGGTTTGAAGCCCTTGGTTGATTTTTGATTTGGCAGTAATTCAGAACAAGCCGGTCTGTGATTGAGTCAGTACTAAGATGACTGCATGTAATGATTGCAAGGTGTGTACCATGTTGTTCCAAAAGAGTCGCAAGCTGATGCAGAAGGTTGTAGCGGCTCGTGTGATACTGTTTGTCTCCTCTGATGCTACCGTTGTGGATAAGATATTCATCCTCCTTCGCGACCACCGTTTGTTCGATGTCGTGATCCATAATTGCTAGTTGTTCTTCGAGCTGGACTATCTCGTCCTGTAGCATCAAGATTGTCCGAACATGCACGGCACTAAACTTTCGAACCACAAGGGCCTCGTCATCGGGTGCGAGGAAGCTGGAAAATGCCTGGTACCCCATATGCCGGAAGGCTTCTGCTTCTCGGACAGGTAGCGGTGGAATATATCGAGACGGTCGGCGTCGGTGACTATTCGGACCACTCCCGTGTGTCGTGTTAGATATTGAGGCGTGAGGCCGGGAAAAGGGGCCGCTTGAGGTGGGAAAATAAGTCGTCGAGGCTGTAGCTGGACTAATTGGTGGGCTGGATAAGCCAGGGAGAGTTGTAGGAGTGCTCAAGCTTTGTATTGAGTGTCCGTTAGGAGAAGAATGGGACGATTCAATTCGAGCCGATGGCGGTGGCGGTAGAATATCAGTCGTTTGAGTATTTGGACCGTTCGGGCTTGTTACTGAAGCATGTCGAGGACTGTTGAACGTGCTGAGCTGGGGAAGACGGGAGTCAGTGAAAAGAATTCGAAAGGGAATGGCCTATCTTCAAATGAGTTATTGACATGTTTCAGAGTGTCTGTAGATGTGAGGCTGACGAATGAAAGCGGTGTCCAAGGCTGACATGCATGCGGCCTCCGCAAGGCCTCGCCGTCTGGAATATCGTCTATTGGCTGCATTGGTGGGCGGAGTTCAAGAAGGCAAAAAAGGCATAGAGTTCGGAGCCAATAGATGACTTGTGCGTATTTGCACATGCAGTGTATGTGGCATGTTGCGGGAAGCTGGAACGTCCACGTGAGCCAGTGCGGCTCTGCCCTTCAGCTCTGGAAGCAAGCTTCAGTTTTAAGGGGATAAGCGGGGTCCCTCAGCTGCGGCACTGCCTCACTCACCAATCTCGGGGAGAACGGATTCCGCCCGCCACAAGCAGGTCCAACTTGGCATATTGCAGCGGTAAGGTGATCTGCAATTCTCCGAGAGAAAGGAAGTTTTGAAGGGGTCTAGAAACATTAAATGTGCCAAATCGGCGCAGCAGGCTGATTTTTCGGACAGAATACATTCCTTGCATCCAAGCACTCTAGGCGTAGTAGTCCTGATTTCCCAAGCAACAGGGCGCCTTGGCTAATCCGCTGCTGTCAGGCCCTACTTACAGAAGCGATAGCGGCTTCCAGTACCCTACGTTAAAATGTCTAATGATGACAATTTCGGGTTCCCAGAAGCCGCCAGTGCGCTAAACGTGGCCATGCGACTGCGTAAAGGACCTCCAGTTCACCCGAGCCAAGGCCAGGGCATCCCGGAAACCTGCATTGAGAAAGGGCTTGAATACTTAGAGGATAAAGGAAAGAAGAGACTTCGGTTCTGGCAGAAGCGAAAAGCGAATGCCATTAGTGAAGTGCCAGCGCAGAATGCTGATGTTATGGCCGGCCGCCTCTACCAGTCCTACAACATTCATGGGCCGCAGACTACCGTGCCAGCCAACTTCCAGATGCAGACACCCGGAAGTGTATCAACAAGCAGTCGACCACAGACGTTGTATGGCAATCCGACTGGTCAATTCGACCCGTACAATCAGGTACAGGCCCCGGTAGGGCGAGAACAATACCCATTGCTTGGGCGAAGGCAGACAGATCCAACATTTGGGGCCGGACAGCCAAATGCAGGCCTTGGACTCTCTGGGACGACTCCATTCGGCAACCCGCAGAATGCACAAGCTGGCTATGGGCACGATCAAGGGGAAAGTGGACCGATGTACGGAACTCAGAATGCGCAGAATAACATGGGTCCTTATCAGCAGCCTCTCCAAGGTGTCAATGTCAATTATCCAAGCGCGGCCCCGGGTGTGGGATATACCGCCAGTTCAGCGCAGAGCAATACATGTCAACATGGTTGCCGGTATGCCGTCTCTCGAATCATTATTTCATGCGGTCGTGAGGAACTAATGTCAGCTGCAGTTACCGAGAATGCACATGGCCTGGCTGTCCATGGCAGCGATACTGCTGAGGGGATTGGTTGGGAGACGCGGTGTCGAAACGAACAACGCACCATTCAGGCGTGTGGCTGTCGAGTGGTCGATGACATCAGTCGTTTGCCAGCAGTCAAACAACGATGAGCGACGGGGGGGGATTTGCAGGGAGGACGACGACGTCGCGTCTGGCGCCGGTCGGACCAACCGGAGGGGGCGGGCGGACAAACTCACGCACCCGCCACCAAGCGCTCTTTCGCCCTCTCCACCAAATTACCTGCAAAAGTCTCTTTCAGCACCGCCATATAGCTGGCCACCCCAGCGGTGCCCATGTTTGCCACCGGCGTCGCTGCGGCTATGATCGCTGTACGCGCTCAACCCCGGCTCGGACAGGCAACCAACGGTCGCAACCTTCGTGCGCATGAAGTTCAACTGCCGGCAGCATGACCACCTCGCATTGGCCTCCTGTTTACATAGTACACTCCACAGCCGCCCGTCCCTCCCGGAACTCTCTTGCTGCAGCGATGATGGGCACAGCCACATTTAAAACTTTCGCCGCATCGTCGCCTTGTTTCGGTGCGGGCTCGACAAGGCCCACGATATTACTGCCTTTCAAGTACCAGCCGGCCAGCCAACAGCAGCTCACAACTCTGTTTTAAGCCTCAACAGCCCGTTTCAGACCCCAATCCGTCGTTTATCATGCGATTTATAGCCCCTCCTTCCTATTTTCTCACCCATGCCCCCACATGTCACCGCTCTCCCCTTTCGGGCGCCCTGTTCCTGATCTTCCCCATCGATGCGTCGTATTGGAGCTTAACACCGCCCTTCCACTCCACCACATGTCAAGCGCGTTGATCACCTGGCGCTCACCGGCACATCCGCTGCCCTCTCACTTTATTTGCACTTCCTCCCTCCCTCCCTCCCTCCCTCCTCACTCCCGGCTCCACTCAGCCACTCGCTCTTTTGTTTAAAGTCTCCGCTGTAGCCGTGTTTTTTTTTTTTTCCCCTCCCTCCAGCTGGACACTGTCGTTGAAGCACTCGTCTGGCCGCCATGGGACAACAAGCATCGTCTGCCGCCGCCTCTACTCCTGACCTCCAGTCATGCCTGCTCACCGCCGTCGGCGGCAACGACGCCAACGTAGCATTTCCCAGTGACCTGCTCTACCAAGTCACCGACGTGAAGCCCTACAACCTGGACATTCCCGTCACTCCCGCAGCCATCACCTATCCAAACAGCACAGACCAGGTGGCCGGCGTCGTCGCCTGTGCGGCACAGTACGATCACAAGGTCCAGGCGAGAAGTGGTGGTCACAGCTACGGGAACTACTGTAAGTGCTGTTCACCTGTCCGAGCCGGAAGTCCAAACGAAAGTGAGACAAGGCGCAAAACGCTCACGCCATGCAGGTCTCGGCGGCGCCAATTCGTCGGCGGTGGTGATCGACATGAAGCATTTCCAGCAGTTCTCCATGGACGAGAGTACCTGGATCGCAACAGTCGGAGCCGGCACCCTCCTCGAGGACGTGACGGACCGGATGCACGATGCAGGAGGCCGTGTGATCGCCAAGGTGTGTAATCGCATAAAGCGATCCGCCACGGTTGCATTCGCTAACGACTTTTCCCTGCAGGGCGTTGCACCCCAGGTGGGCATCGGGGGCCATGCAACCATCGGAGGGCTGGGGCCGCAGGGCAGGGAGCTCGGCACCGCTGCCGATCAGATCGTCGAGGTCGAGGTCGTGCTGGCCAACTCGTCCATCATCCGCGCCTCGGCCAGCGAGAACCCGGACGTCTTCTTCGCCGTGCGCGGGGCGGGCGCCAGCTTCGGCGTCGTGACCGAGTTCAAGTTCCAGACGTCGCCGGAGCCGGGCGAGATGGTGCAGTACAGCTACAACATCACCGTCGGCACCCCGGACGTGCTCGCCGACACCTTCAAGGCCTGGAACCAGCTCGTCTCCGACCCTGGCCTGTCCCGCAAGTTCGCCTCGGTGCTGACCATCTTCGACGGCGGCATCTCCATCTCCGGCACCTTCTTCGGCGGCCGGCCCGAGTTCGACGCCCTCAACCTGCGCGGCGCGCTCGGCGACCGCGCCGACCTGAACGTCACCCTGGTCGACAGCCTCGTCGGCGCCGTCGGCGAGTGGGCCAACGACTTCGGCCTGCAGATCACCGGAGGCATCCCCGCCTCCTTCTACTCCAAGAGCCTGACCTTCACGCCCAAGACCCTCATGAACGACGCCGCCATCGACGCCCTCTTCCAGTACCTCGACAAGGTCGACACCGGCAGCCTCATCTGGTTCATCATCTTCGACCTCGCCGGCGGCGCCATCAACGACGTCCCGCTCGACGCTGCCGCGTACAGCCTGCGCGACACCGTCTACTTCCTGCAGAGCTACGCCGTCGACATCGGCAGCGTCGACCAGAAGACGCGCGACTTCCTGGACGGCGTGAACGACCTGATCGCCCAGAACGTGCCCGGCGTGAGCGGTGCGTATCCGGGCTACGTCGATCCCGCGCTGCCGGACGGCCAGCAGCAGTATTGGGGCTCGAATCTGCCGCGGCTGGAGAGGATCAAGGCTGAGATCGATCCGAACGATGTTTTCCATAACCCGCAGTCGGTGAAGCCGGTTGCGGCGTAGACGTTGCGATGCACCTTTTCCGTTATACCCTCTTTCCTTGGTTCGTGGTCTGGAGGCATGCTCATTCCATGTACGAACCGCTACTTTCTTGGAGTCTTCGACTGGTGGACAGCGAGGCTCGCTCTCTGCACCTTCGAAGAACTTCAATTCTAATGGTAATAGCATTATCATAACCCGGCTCTGAATCTATCCGGTCATATGAGTTGTTGTTTGAAAGCCTCGTGGAACTTTTTGTAGCTGTGCTCCGTCGAAAGATATGCTTCTACTCCGGCCTTCCAGCCTCTGCCAATGTAATAGTATCCACCCTCAGCATGACCACAATCGCGCCTATTTGAGATATATTGGGCGTAGCTTATGTGAGGCGAATATAAGTAACGACGTCGACACGTGTCGCGTGCGTCGATCATTCATGTTAAGAGTTCATCGCGTTCTCGTGCCACGGTTGCGTTTGTCCAGCAGCTCTCAACTAACAAAACTCTCTTAGCTACGTGCAACGAACAGTGGGTTCCTGTAGACCCTTTTTTACCACCTTAGCCAGTTGTAGGCAAGTGATGAGAGAATAAAGAATAGTCAAGCACGCAATATGTTTCTAGCATAACTTTTAGTCTGGCTGACTGTTGCATAAATTCGAACGAAATCTGGAAGATACCGAAACGCTCGAGATCAGAGTCCTCCCTAATCAGCTTGTGTGCATCCAGGCGCAGCGAGTCGTGTAGAATTTTAGAGACTGCATTCGAGCAAGGCTTTACTCCCTCTACAGCGATGCTCCACCTACGAAAGCTTGTGGATGGGGACCAACATTCATCTCATCATGCCCTGAGTGTGAGAAGATCGACTTCAGCTGTATAATTCCAGGTTCGTGGGCTCGAGGAATTTCTCAGAGAGCTCTATCCGGAGGGTAGTGTAGTGGGAACGCATCGTTTCCGTCGTAGACCGAAGTCTCTGATGTCCGATCTGCCAGGTCTCGACCAGTATCGGAATCGCACGGCGGGTGGTCCACAGCAGCCGGAATCAACTTGATGGCTTTACCAAAGAGATTTTCTACCGCGATATGGGCTTTGCAGATATACCAAAAGAGATCGAAGAGACCATACTGGGGCATCGGGTTTACTTTGTAGCCCCAAAACACGGAAGCCGGGTTTTCAAATGAACTCGGGATAACTAAAGGATCTTGGGCGATGGGCAACTTGGTGGATTTTCGGCCACGCAGAGGTCAGGCTGTATCAGCGATTCGCAGCTGCTATGCGGACAATAATCTCATGCGGCGCTGGCTATCCGAATGGAGGAAAGAAATGCACGCGGGCTTAGACATCGTCGATGCAGATGTGAATAGAGTGATTCGAGGGCTAATGGTTATTGATGTTAACTCGAGAAATATCGTATATGCAACGGGGACTAAAGCTTACGCAGCTCTATCATACGTCTAGATAATAGCCGCTCTTTAAGAAAGACTATTTCAAACCTTACGTCCTCATACATGGGAATGAGGTTGCCCTCTCAACAAACGCGATCCACCCAACACAAAGCATGTCTCAAATTCCGGATCTCTCCTATCTTCTAGCAAGCAGCGTGTGGGAGCGGATTATTTTTTGAAAATCAATACAGACGCAATACATACGTCATGTTCTTTTTTTTTTTTTTTTTTTTGGGGGGGAAATGTTCACGCGAACATTTGCGGTTGTGAACTTCCGCGGCAGGAGTGGACAGTATCCTGCTACCGGGCCATTGCGGAAAGACGCGTCATGAAGCTTGGGAAGGATATCGTGCATAGGTCCCTTAGCCACATCACTGGCAGATGAACTCTCATTCTTGAACACTCATTGCCAGAATATATCCATGATGCCTTGACTTCGTCTGGCGGCACAGCTGCCTGAACGAGCAGCCGCACGGTCCCCGCGGGCGCCAGGCACCACACCCCAAAACGGCAGGCAGGCGCAGGCTGCAACGACGCCACCATAGACACTACAATCCTACGCGCGCTTAAAATAGTTATTTATCGTGCTTTCGCGTCTCCTTTTCCTCACTCTACTCGACGCGCGCCGCTCTCTCTGCCCTTCCC
Organism: Neoscytalidium dimidiatum; assembly: GCA_037367355.1. Classification (NCBI taxonomy): domain Eukaryota; kingdom Fungi; phylum Ascomycota; class Dothideomycetes; order Botryosphaeriales; family Botryosphaeriaceae; genus Neoscytalidium; species Neoscytalidium dimidiatum. Next base: position 1,941,753 of record CM074706.1, on the reverse strand, counting down.
ACTGCGCACTTTTATCATTCACCATATTCCACGCGCAATCCAACCAATTCAACAGCGTCCACGCCAACCTACGACGCAACCCCTCGACCGCAGGGTCCAGCCATCACAAGAGAACAAGCACATTACCCGCACCCGCAGCCACCCAAACGCGTACCCAAAACACGTCCTCACGTGCCGTCCCACCACCAAAGGGGAAAAAAAAAAAACACCCCCCCCCAACTCCATCCCAATCCCTCCTCTCACCAAAAAAAACATGCCCAACCCCATCCCCAACCACCCACCCCAGCCCCTCCCCCCCTACACCCCCTTCCACCGCCTCACCGCGACGACGCGGCACCACAAACCCCCGCTCCTCTCCGTCTACGACTCCGCGATCGGATACGGCGCGCCGCGCGTGTACCACGGCCTCTCGCGGGCCGAGGTCGCCGAGGACCCGTTCTACCGCGAGAGCAACTACGCGGAGGATGCGGTGCTCGAGGTTCGCGGGTTGCTGGGGGGGTTCGTCACGGCGGCGGCGAGGGGCGGGGAGATGCCTGGAGGCGGGGCGAAGGGGGGGAGGACGTTGAGTGAGGGCGAGGGGGCGAGGTTGGAGGAGTGGGTGTGGCGGAGGGTGGACGCGTGGGAGGGGTGGGTTGCGGAGGGGGCGTGTTTTCGGGAGGTGGAGGAGTTGAGCGGGGAGGGGGAACGCGGAGGGGAGAGGCGGGTGTGGTTGCATCGGGCGGTGAGGCTGTTGAAGGATAAGGTGGGTTGATTGGATGTTGCGTTTGGCATTTGTTCCTTTTCTTTTTTTTTTTTTTTCCTTTTGGCTTTTTCCTTTTGGAGGAATGGGACTGTGCTGATGAGGGCGCAGATCTGGGCGGGCATCATGCCCATGTCGACGCAGCGCTGGGAGCGGCGGAAGCTCAGCTCGCCGGAGTACGAGTACGAGGCGCTTGAGCTGCTTTCGAAGACGCTGGCGGTGTTTGAGTACTTGAATGACCCAAAGGTCCAGCAGGTGATGCGTATCTTGCACAATCGCATCACCGAAGACTTGCGTGGGTTTGAGAAGGGATTGAACGAGGCGAGGGCACGGGCAAAGGAGCCGGAGGTCCGGCTAATGGATTTATGGGACGAGTATACGAAGTGTGTTTACACGCGGCTGGCGGCTGATTTGGCGATTGCTAACTGTGAGCAGAGCACTGTTCATCGAAGTTCCAACCCGCGCCCACAGTTGGATCGTCGGCCGCATCAACGCGATGCGTAAAGTTCAGGGAGACCGCTTTGACGATATGAAAGCACAAGGGGCCCAGCCAGATTCCGAAAACACTAAAATATGCTCACGTCTAGCAAAGCTCATCGACATGGAGCGTGACGTCGATTCCTATTTCCGGATATCGCGATATGGATTCACGAAGAGTTCCGCCAATGTTCCTGAGCAGGCAACCCCCTCGCCGAAGAAGTTTGAGGAGCAGAGGGCGAGCATGCGGAGCTTTGCTGAACAGGGGGTGGGCATCTTCGCGAACGGGATCACGCAGATGAGGCACGCCATGGGTGTTGGGCCATTCCCATTGCAGCTTGAGCACTTCATGGTTCTGCACGATCAGGCAGAGGCCAACAAGGGAGTGAGAGGCAAGGACCCGAATAAACGATCTAAACTATTCGGTCCACCACCGAGAGAGGAGAAGCCAGAGCCATGGGTGCAGAAGCTTGCAGCGCACCTTGAGAAAGCAGAGGGCAATACCCACGGAGCGATGAACGAGTTCGGATTTGTTGCGTATCGATGGAAAGAATATGAAGGTGTCGCGTGGGAGAAACTGGAGAAAGGGATCACTGGGGACTTAATGAACTGGGGAGAGGGGATGGCCGGTGCGGAGCAGATCAAACCCAAGGCCAAGCTGCAATGGGTGGAGATGGCCGGCACCGGCGTCGAGAACTATCGAATGTAAGTTGACCCCCAGTCGATTTCTTACCTCAGCTCAGCCGGAATGCGTCAATTCGTCACCCCTCCTGTCAGCTGGTGTATAGTGTTTCCTTTTTGCCGGACCAGTCACGCGTATAGTGCTAACTCCCAAGCAGGCATTTCCAGTCTTTGCGCGAAAGCGGACAGCTAAAGCCAGGTATTCGTAGCGATGTCTTCCTTGTCATCGATCCGCACGCAGCCAATGCCTGGTTCCCTCAGCATCTTCCGGCAGAGGCAGCGCTTGCGTATGCGGAAAGGCACCGCACAGATGGACACTCAGGCATCATGACCATGTCTAGCACGCGTAGTAGCGCGTTAGGCGCAATGCCAACCGATTTCGAGCCGTGGGTGCTGGCCATCGACGCCGATTTCGCACGATGCAGTCCCTCAGCGGCCAGCGGCACATCATCCTCCCCATCATTGTATGCTGGGTGGGTGCGCATGCAGTCTTCTCTTGTGTTCGAGGAACTGTACGGGGTTGCGGAGAGCGGGATCATGGCGATGGAGGAGATGTGGAAGATGGCGGCGTCGCATCCATGCGTAGTGTACACTGGAGTGGTCACGGACGTCGAGATCCGGCGGTTCAAGGAGTGGAACGAGCTGCGTAACAGGGTGGCCAAGTGGGTGCTGGACAGGCCGGACGCGCTGTTCTACGGCAGGAGATAGCGCAGCAGTATCTCCGCGGTGGAGCGATCATGGCATGGGCGAAAGGATGAGAGAAACCAGTCCGGTGTCGGGGGCGCGGTGATGGCGGCGAGGCACCGGAGGGCCGAGAACGAAGCATTTGAGGCGCGAGGTGAAGACGAGGCGCAAAAGAGTGAAGGATGGGTGAGTGCTGGAGGGCCGACATCGTCATCGCCGTGGGCGGGATTGGCGGGAAATAGATCGGGAATAAGCGCGAGTCATGGCCGATGTCGGTCCCTCTCGGTCGGCGCGGGCAGCGCGGGGCTCTGGCGTCACGGAGCTCTAACCCTTCTCCACCCTCAACCGCACGCTCCACGACCCGGACCGACGCCAGACAAAATGTGAAGAAGATATATAATCAGACGGCCGGGGCCGAGCTCCGCCCAGCAAACCTCCAGATCGCTTCAGTCGCAGCAATGTCGTTCAATACCGCCGCCAGCAAGCTCCGTCAGACCCTCGAGCAGGCTAAGGACATCATTATCGCGCCTGGCGTGCACGATGGTTTCTCTGCTCGAATTGCTCACTCAGTAGGCTTCGACTGCCTGTATATGGTGCGCGCCACTCCTCTCCTGGCCCAACCCTTGCTCAATGGCTGACTGCAAGCCAGACCGGCGCTGGTACCACCGCCTCGCGTCTAGGACATGCCGACCTGGGCATCGCAACCCAGTCCGATATGGTCGCCCACAGCTCCATGATCGCCTCGCTTGACCCTTCCACCCCACTCATCGCCGATGCCGACACTGGCTACGGTGGTCCCATCATGGTCGCTCGGACCGTCGAGCTGTACGCCCGCGGCGGCGTGGCTGGCATGCATATCGAGGACCAGGTACAGACCAAGCGCTGCGGGCACCTGGCAGGCAAAGAGCTTGTCGATGTGGACGTCTACACCTCCAGAATCCGCGCTGCCTACACCGCGCGCATCAAGATTGGCAGTGACATGGTCATAATTGCCCGCACCGACGCTCTGCAAGGCCAGGGCTACGACGCAGCCGTCGCCCGCCTGAAGGCTGCACGCGATGCTGGCGCCGACTGCGGCTTTCTCGAGGGTGTCACCGACAAGGACATGGCCCGCCGCATCGTCCAAGACCTTGCGCCGTGGCCCATGCTGCTCAACATGGTCGAGCACGGCGCCACCCCCACCATTTCTGCCGACGAGGCCCGCGAGATGGGCTACCGCATCATCATCTTCCCCTTCGCCAGTATCGCCCCTGCCTACGTCGCCATAAAGGAGGGCCTCGAGAAGCTCAAGAAGACAGGCGTCGCGGGCGCTCCCGAGTACTTCACACCGAAGTTCTGCTTCCAGGTGTGTGGCTTGGACGAGAGCATGGCCCTGGATGGGGCTGCGGGCGGGAAAGCGTTTGGAGCGAATGGTGTGTAGAGCAGGTACTCTTTTTTTTTTTTTCTTAGATGTTGTTTTGATGAGCCTCACGCGCGCGGGCGGATGGGAACGATCTGATCTGCAAGATTGATCGAGTGTCGATTAGTTGGATGCCTTAAACTTCTCTCCGAGGGGGCCCCATCGGGAGTGCGCGGAGGGCGGATGGGCTATCTTTCTGCGCATTAATGTCTACCGAGGTTGGCTATCTGCCCTAAAGTTAAAATAATGAAAGAATGCCAGCCGCAACAATTCTTCAGCTCCGTGACCTCACTCATCCGCATTCTATTTTGGGACCGTCGGGCACCTTCGGTGAACCCCAACCCGACAGGAATGACGCCTACACCCAAGTTGGTGGTGTGGCACCGGGTTGCACACCAAATAGTATCCATGCTGCATCTCTCCATCCGGCTTGGCTCCATCCCCGCATTCTGGGCGCTCCGGTATCACCACTTGACGCTAACAACGTGGAAAACTTTACTGACCGCAAGCTCTCCAAGTGCAACTCAAAGGCCTCCAGACGTCTGAAAGACCGTATGGTAACGTATACACTGAGACATCACTAGTTTCAAGCACAAGTTTGAGGCAGTAAGGCTACCATTTTGTCTCTTTTCGCGTTATGCGCCCGTCCTGTCCTCTGGCGGCTGGGTTGACGCGGGCACCTACCAGCCGGAGCTCAGTTGCATATTATGGATGACGGCGGTTGCTCACCGGCTATTCACCTCTTCCAGCCCCCGCGAATCGGAGTATTTGGCCGTCTCCAGTCGATGGCTACGGACCAGTGCCCCACCTGCGCCGTCTTGCCTACTAGGGAAACTTCGACGTAAGGCCTCAAGCCACAACACACCGAACAGCGTCGAATGTAGCTGGCAGCCTCGGAACCTGTCCGTCCTACCAAAATGAGCTCCGTATATCAAGGAGAGGTCAAGAACTCTGAAGCCTCCGGGCGAGGATCACGGTTTGCCTGTCCATCTTTCGGGGCTATTCCCACCCAGCCCTACAAGTTTCGACTTTTCGTCATGATATTTTCCTTCGCCGCCGCACTTGCTCTCTGCTTGGCGCTTATCCTCGGCCGTGGTGACGCCTTCCCGGCCGATTCGTACGCTGCTGGAAGCCCTAAGGCTGTACTGGCCGACGGGTCCATCATTGGCACCACCACCAAGCTCGCATCAGCCCCCACAACTGTTGTGAATCAGTTTCTCGGCGTACCATTCGCTGGTCCCCCGCGACGTTTCGACCCTCCGGAGAGGCCCCAGCCATGGACCGGCCCGTACAACGCCACAGCCTATAAGCCATCCTGCATCCAACAGTTCAACAGTATGACCCGACCAATCATTTCTACAACCAGGCGCTGATTCTGACTGTAGGTCCCTCGTCTGAGGAGATCTTCAACACCGGAGACCCACCGGAGAGCGAAGACTGTCTCTACTTGAATGTCTTCGCTCCCGCTTCCAGACCTACTGGCCACGGTAGAGCAGTCCTTTTCTGGATATATGGTGGGAATCTCCAGTTTGGGACCGCTCGCTTACCCGCCTACGACGGCTCGTCGTTTGCCGCTAACCAAGACGTCGTCGTTGTGACCATTAATTACCGGACAAACGGTATGCTTCCCTCCATCCACATGCCCGATAACAGCAACACTGACCTCCACCAGTCTTCGGCTTCGCCACCTCCCCAGCCATTCCCGTAGACAAGCGCAACCTTGGCTTCCTCGACCAGCGGCTCGCGCTCTCCTGGGTGCAGAGGAACATTCGAGCCTTCGGCGGCGACCCATCCCGCGTCACCATCTTCGGCGAGTCCGCCGGCGGCTACTCCGTGAAGCAACTCTTCGCCCTGCCACCACCAGGCCCACCGCAATTCCGCGCCGCCATCCTCGAGAGTCAAGGCCAAGGCAACCCAGGCACAGGCCTCGAGTCGTGGGAAGCGCTCGTCGCCGCGCTCGGATGCAACACCACGACCGCGTCGCCATCCCAGTCCCCTATCTCTTCTTCCTCCTCCTCCTCCTCCTCCTCCTCGTCCGCCGACGACGCCGCCCACCTCGCCTGCGTCCGCGCCGCCAACGCCACGCTCATCGCCACCATCATCTCGTCCCTCGCCCTCCCCTTCCCCCCCACCATCGACAACGCCACCGCAACCGCGCGCACCGAGCTCCGGCTGCGCGCCCGCACCGCCGCCCGCGTGCCCCTCCTCGTCGGCAACAACGCCGACGAAGGCACGCTCTTCGCGCCGACGGTGCCGTCCGCGGCCGCGCTCCTCGCCTCGCTCTTCGGCGGCGCCCCAAACGCGACCGGCGGGCCGGCCGCGCGGGCCCGCGCCGCGTACCCGGCGCGGGGCATCTCGGACCTGGCCCTGCGCGCGGCCATCATCGGCGACGCCAACTTCAACTGCTTCTCGCGCGACTTCGTCGACGAGGCGGCGCGCGCGGACGGGTACGCCGCCTGGCGGTACTACTTCAACGCGTCGTTCCCGAACGCGCGGCCGTTCGCGGGCGCGGGCGCGTGGCACTCGAGCGAGGTGCCGCTGGTGTTCGGGACGTTTGCCCGCGACGACCGCACGACGGCGCAGCAGGTGGAGTTGAGCCGGTACATGCAGCGCGTGTGGGCGGATTTCGCCAAGGGCGTGCCCGGCGCGCCCGGGTGGACGGGGGTCGGCGAGGGGGAGAGGGATTTGCAGATTTTGGGGGATGTTGGTGGTGTGGTCGGCTTGGGCGGGACGACGGTGAGTCCGGAGGAGGTGGGCGTGGATGAGAGGTGTGGGGTTTACGAGGAGGTGAGGAGGGCGGTTGGGCTTTGATGATGGCGATGATGACGGCGGGAGAGGGAGGTGGATGTGTGGTTGGGTAATGTTCGCAATGGCGGGGGTGGTGTTGGGGTTATGCTTTTGGTAGATCGGTGGATTCTGATGAGTGACGAGTTTCTTGACGTTTTTCACGGCACTCTCGGACACGGCGCTCACTCTCTTCGTCCAGTGGCCGAGGAGAGAAAGTGACGGGCATAGTATCTTTTTAGTGAATAATAATATTGCTAGTATGACGTCCACAGAAACACGTACCGTGCCAGTTACGTGTGTGATCAAACGGCTGAACGGACAACTGAAGTGCCTGCGCTTTTCATGCAGCCGGCGATCGCACTCTCGACAACTGACTCGAATATGACTCGGCTGAAGTGTGGACCATATAGCACAACAAGAGCGGTAGACAAGGAAATCAACATTTCTGGTGGCGATAGGGAAAATGTAGGTCAGCCTACGTTGGTGGAATTGGGGCCTCCCCTGCGTCTCTCTTTGGATTATTAAGGGTTATTCCAGGAAGGACAGTGGGCCTTGTTCGTCACCCTTCCAGATGAAGCTAGTGCGGGTCCTCCCGACGTTCCAGAAGATCAGCTGCGACCTCCGCCATAACCTGACCGAGCAACAATGCGTCAGCTACTCAAAGTCGATGATAGGGCACCGGATAGCCATGGCAAAAGCTGAAGTCCCCGCAAGGCCAAGAGTCTTAGTTTTAGAGATTGCCATCATCATGTTCGCCGGTTTCATCAAACTAGACACGTCCGGATCCAACCCGATCGCACGCGTCAGAATTTCGCTTCCGGGATCTCTGGAAATGTGGGAATACGAGCGCACCACATCTACCAGCCACGTGGGCCTCCAAAGAGAATGATCCACTTCTATCCCACAACAATGGAAATCGTGCTCGCCGAGAGAATCACCTGACCGGGAGTTTCCAGACGCACTTCCGGATTTCGGAGTGAGAATTGTGGAAAAGCACTTGCAGACGTGTTTCCGTGGCTCCACGTAATTTCTAGAACTGCACTGCCTCATCCCGTCTCAGCCTGGTGGTGCTATGGATCTTTTTGCTACGCCGCGCGCCAGGGTGGAGCCGTCATTTAGAAAACACTATAGAGATACGGAACTTGGCGGCCGGACGAGCAGCGGCGACAGCTCGACCCTTGCAGTATGTATTTGGGCCCTACACATTGTTGAACGACCGTCTTTGACACAAGACACCAATTCGGGTCTACTCGTTGGGTAAGACCGTCCGAGGTTCCGAGGTCTAGACCGTAGGGCGAAATCCTCTACAGCATTGGACTGGGGAAACGTGGATTACTGAGGCTCACATTTCGGTCATTCTCCGGAGGGGCCTCCGGCCGAATGAGTGATGGTGCGCAGCAGGTGGTGGCTTGACAGGAAAGACTATCAATCCACGCTAGATAAAATGTGCACTGCGTTTCAAGTCTAACAGGCTTCGTCATCCTTAGATGAGCCTTGTTCTGCGCCCCAATACGGATTTGTGGCGTGAGCTAGAGACAGAAGCCGTTGGGACTACTGAAGCCCGCAACTGCAAGCGTTCGTTCCGCCCGCGCAAGGCTGAGGGAAGCGTGGGGCGGAATGGGACCCCTTTTCATAACGGTGATCGTGGTATAATAGCACCCACTCCGTGCGTCAGGCACCCCGGCCCGTTGACACTGACAGCGGGGGTTCGCCTGTTGGCGGAATCAGGAGCCACACCCCCCCTGCACCGATCAGACTTCTTGGCTTAGCCCAGTGAGGACAGCCCCTCCGCGCCTCCGCAACTTTCATATATCATCTGAACATCACCCGGCAACCTCGTATAGCCTATCTTTTCGAGGCCCGACCAACCTCAGTCCGACTACTCCCCGTAGTTCTGGCCCTTTCGTGAGGCCTTCGCCCGCTCCTGGGCGCCCACCATTTTCCTTTCTTCTCCATCTCGCTGCGCAGGCCACGCCTAGGGTTATCTATTCTAATATTTCTTTCTATCTATCCTAGCTAGTTCTTATTCACGGAAATGCTTCCGCGAACGTTTCCATTCCTTTCTCTTATCCTCCTCTTACTTGTCTTTGGCTTCAACATTAAGCATGTCGTCTCTTCCCCGGTAACACCGCGGCCAAATCCCCAATGGTAGGTTCATTTCCTATCCTGTCGCGCTGTACGATTGCAAAACACTCTCTGCATGGGACCCATTCTTATCCGCTCTCTAGGCACAATGGCCAAGCAGTGCTGCAGCCAACGCCAATGGTCAGCCGATCGCACGGCCAGGGATCTTTCGCATCACGACTCACGACAATTCTCACGCCAACCACCATGGCAACACTCGCCCTCCGCAAGCGCGACGCGTCCTCCCCCGACGCGTAAGTGACACCACCTCCCTCCCAACCAAATCCTCCACCCCACCACTCCCCACACACTAACCGTCCCCACCCCCAGCTCCTCCATCTCCTCTGTCCTCGCTACCGGCCTCCCCATCTCCATCCTCTCCCTCGTCGCAACCAACCCGGCCGCCGCTTCCTCCTGGCTCGCGTCCGAGGTCCTACAGCCCACACCCACCGGCTCGTGGTACCGCGCGCTACCGACCGACATCAAATCCTACCTCATCTCGCAAGCCTCCGCCGCCACTGAGACCACTTCCTCGCGCCCATCATCCACGTCCTCCTCCTCGACGTCGACATCGACCTCTTCCTCCTCCTCCGGCATGAAAGACTACTCCTTCGCCGCCGCCGCCTACCACATGTCGTCCGGCGCCGTCGCCGGCGTCGTCCTCGGCAGCCTCGGCTTCGTCGCCCTGTGCTACGCCATCTTCGCCTGGCAGGCGCGCCTCGGGCCCTGCGAGAAGTGGGCCGCGGCGCTGGGGGCCCGCCCGCGCCGCCACGGCGGCGGGGGTTACGAGCGCGCCGCGAGCAGGGCCGCGCTGCGGCGCGAGTTCAAGGGCAGCAGGCTGGATCTGACGGATCTGGAGGACGGGGAGCCGGGCGGCGCGGTGGAGATGAGGGAGGGGGTGGTGGTGGTTGCGGCGGCCGCGGGCGGGGACGGGAAGGACGGGAAGGTCGTCGGCGGACGGGATGCGGAGAGCGGGGTCTTGGTCGAGGGGGCGAGGGACGGGAATGGCGGTGGTGGCGGGACGGGCGAGGCGCAGGAGAGGCCGCCCTCCGGCGACAGGGAAAGCGTGGTGACGGCGTTGCCGCGGTATCGTCCTTCTGTGTTTGGCAATGCGGCGGGGTGGAAGGCTGGTTGGCCGAGTGTTTGGCTGTCCAGGAGATGAGTGCTGGAATGGGCGAGGGTTTTCCTTTGTGCGCAAGGCGTTTCTGGCGTTTCGGAAGGTGACGTGAAGGCGAAAAGGCAACGGGTTTTATGTCGCAAGGATCCGCCGTTAGTGTTTTGTGTAAGGATGATAATCCAAAGCGGACTCAGTACCAGCCCCGTCCAAGCACGGGCTATCAACTTATGTTCTTGTCAACCTCACAGCTGGCCTCGTTAAGAATGCAAGCTGAAGCTTGGTTTCGCCTGTATTCTCGTGTATGCTCACAAGTCCACTGTCCCACCCGTATCACGGCATGTTGCAAGCTGTAGCGCCCTTGAGAACAGTCTTCACGTTCATATGGTCCATTCTACCTTCGCATAGATTCCAACAAGCTTAATTCTCTGATCAGGGACCCAAGTGAGCCAAAATTTAAGATCTTTTGGACTTTCTCTCCAATCATAAGTATGTTCATTACACTGCTGTATTGCCTCCCAACCGTACTTTTAACGCTCACCCTCATTCCTGACGCCCGGAGCCAAGGCGCCGTTATCGTCAATCTAAGCGATCAATGGTACGCCCAGAGAGCATATTGACTGTATGTGGACCCATAGTGCGAAGGGATGGTAGCGATGGATTATGGTCCTCTTTCGCATTCAAAATCGGACAACCCGAGCCGCAGACCGTGCGCTTACTAACTGCTATAGAAGCCAATTTTTTTAGTGCGATCGACCCCTTGGGCTGCCCCGACGGCTTTTATCCGCCCACTAACGCCTCTGAGTATATGGGTAGAAGAGGAGGCGTTTCTACAAAAACAAGAGTCACACATGGATTGATGTCTCCGTTTCTGTAATAGATCCTTTTGATTACCTACACATTGACGAGATTGACAGGCTATTAGGTGTTGACGAAGTATCTTTCGGAATAGAAATTCCACAACAGGTGATTGCGACTATTGCAAGCCCTGCCTCCTGAATTGGCGTGTTCGGTCTTTCCTTTGACGCATTCAACTTTTCGACCACAGACACTCCCTAGATTTCGTTTCTCGAGAAACTGCGCCCAAGAAATTTACATCGCCAGTCGAACATAGAGTTATACAGCTGGAGCTTTCCACCGTGAGTTCCGACCGAATCAAGCCGCTGCACATCGATTACGGGTTATTGCATTGAAGGTTCTCAGCATGGTAGTCTCATCTCATATCACGAGGTTATGACAACCTCAAGTTCGATGCTGCATCAATCCTCAATGTTCCGTTCGCACCAGACCGAGACATACTTGTTACAGTCCATGTGAAAACAATCTTCTCGAGCATCTTAACCAGCCTTTCGAACAGCGCGTTTGACGTAACTATTGAGCCGGGAGTGGCAATGATGTGGTTGCCCCGAGTCGTCTGCGACGCCTTTGAATCTTTCTTTGATTTGGAATATAACTCTTCCCTTGGCCCCTATATCATTTCTGATGAGAGACACGAGAGAAATCTCGTACAGAATCCGTCTGTCAACTTCACAATATGCAATCCAGAGTAAACAACGACATTCTCGAAGTTCACATTCCCTCATGCCGCTTTAGCACTTAACGTGTCTTTTCCGCTCTTAGTCCACTCGGGTTCAGAGGTTGTTTCCTATTTAAAGAGCGGATAATACCGTCAAGTATACACTTGGCCGTGTCTTTCTGCAGGAAGCTCATTTATTTACATATTGGGACAACGGGTGATTCATCATATCACAAGCGCGGTACAATCAAGATAATCAACAAATAATCACTGTGGACGGCCAGCGGACGGTTCTTTGATTTCGAAGAAACGACAGCGGAGTCTGCGTCGCGGAACCAAAGCAGGAATCACCTCGGAAGTATCACGACGCTGTCGCTGATTGTCGCCTGTTATGTACTTTTCACCTGGCGCACGAAGCGCTGGCTATTCAAACGTCCCGTGCGTCCAGCAGACGAGGCATTCGGCAAAGCAAAACTAGAAAACACGGCCAAGTCCTGGGTGGAATTGAGCGAGGAGGATAGGTTGGAGATGTATGCACACGAGCCGCCGAAGGAGCTTCCGCACGGCGAACAGAAACGCGGAGCTCGCTGGATGCACTACTCCTATTTTTGAGCTCCCGGCGAATCAGCAACCGGCATCAGGATAAAGATAGTCGGATTTGCATTGTCAAGGTGCGTGGGGGATCTTCTACGGTATGAAAAGGACTCTCTGCGTAAATAGCACACGCATCATTTCCGTCCTCGTATCTTCAGAATGTCTCGGAAGTTTCGACCGGAAGTGGGCGTCCGCGGCTACCCTTTGACAACGGCAGCCCGGTCCGTCGGCGGAGCAAACGCGGCTGCAAACTGCGTGCCACCTGGGCCGGCATCCGTAAAAAAAGGGGGGTTCTCGTGGGGCCGGGGAATTGAACCGACAAGTTGTCTGGGAGCGCACACGGAAAAAGTATGTTGTTACGCAGGACGGGGCCAGCCGTCCGGCCCTAGAGTTTGATGTGCGCTCGGGGTGCGGTGATCGAGGTTCGTGCGTCCGTGCGATGATTGGTGGTAATTAGGGGTGGGCCTGCAACGCCCGCAATATGGACCCTTGCTTAGGACGCCTGCTGTTTAAAGCCTTGTTTCTTCCTGTCACACTTTCCTGGATCCCTTGAATTGTATCTTGCTCCGCCCGGCAGAACTTTCTCAACGCCGAGCAGCGCGCTTGGAGGTCCGAGAGCGTTGGAGAATTCCGCAGCGGCCGGTCGGGATTGCCGATGCTGCGCCTCGTTGTCCTACTGCGTCCTTTGGTCTGTGGGCGAAGCTTCGGCGTGGCGATCATACAGTCCCCAAATGCACAGACTTAATGAAGACGCGTAACAGCAGCCCTACCAGGCGATATAATGTTCCTGGCTATAGTACTTTCTCTTGCATGAAAACTTATCCAGACACGGCTATGTTTCGGCTTCCCCGGACTGCTATTCAAATTTCTCAGACCTTTTTTCTCGACACACATCTCACGCTTGCTGCCATGGACTGACAGCTAAATTTGGGAATGTTTCTTTATGCATTGTGTCTCGAGATCCATACAGTATTCCATGGCGCGTCCAACTAGAGCGGCGTATTTCGATAAATTGGATGGCAGCCGCTACGAAAGGTATCGCAGATATAGTGCTCGGTTTTGTCAGAACCGAAAACGGTAATCCAACAAGGAGCTGGAGTAGGAGAATCACCTTGTTTCCCTTTCTAAAAAAGTCTTAGGTACGGTCAGCCATTTATTCAATTAAACGAAATCAATTTTACGCAGCATCCGAACTTTTTCGGAAGCCTGCAGTGCCAAAGTTTGCCGCTTGTCGGAATCCCCCACCAACGAGCCCGATCACGCAATGGAATTAGCGCAGCGCACACCACGAATAGGCCATTTCTCTGGCAACTGGAGCTGAATTCGAACTTGTTCTGCCAGAGAGGCGCTAGGAGTTGAAGTAACGGAGAATTTTGCGATTACGGGCAGAGCGGGCTTACGTTGTGCCAAACTCGTCCTTCCCTGGCCTGTGATTGTGCCTGTCTCGGTAATTCATTCGAGAGAGATTTCTTTTTCCGGTGCCCATCGAGGCAACCGTTCCCTTTCAGAACACCTATATTACGTATAGATCTACGACAATCAGGAGCTTGGAGTAATCCGCGTTGACAAGGCTTGGGATGGTGGAGAGACTGTCCCATAGACCGTCAGCTCTCAGACCGTTCATAATCGGCTATAACGTTAAGACTGACTCTTTCTGTGATGTTGCGTAGAATCTTGAGATGCTGAATACCCAAGAGTGGAATGCCTTTGAATTAACTATCCAGGGGATAATCAACTACTACACAGATTTCAGAACAGTTTTTTGTCGCCAAGCACAGCCTCCCAAACTACAGCTTGACAGTGTACCAGTATGTTACTCGATCGCGCTTGTTTTCTCCAGTAGCCATCCGATCCCTTGTACGGTGTCCTGAACAGCTTTTCGAGAGACCTGCAACTGATTATATACCGCCCAAAACGCGTGGGATAGCCCGGGATAGGTATCCGCTTTGGTTGTGGTATGGCATTCACTAAGAATTTGTTTACGACGGAGGCAGCCGTCTCGCTGAGGGTCAAGGCCTAATTTTCAGTGGTAAGTAGTCAGTCAGTCCATACTAGAGCGCAGAGGGCACCACTTGAAAGCATCGAAGCTTACCACAGATTTGGAGGTATGTATTCGGTAGCCCTTTGTGGCCTGTACTCCATAACGAAGGATTGAATTTCTGGTCGTTGACGTTTGCCCTTGCCTTCTCTTGCATATACTTCATAGCTCGAATGTCTGGAAACGGTGTTTCTGTAGAGAATTCCCCACTAGCAGTAATCTCGCCCGCCAGCCCAGTTGGTGCAGCCAACCAGATGCCGGAGATCGGATATGCGAGCCCCTCATCCCGAGCGCGAAGGGCGGATACGAGTGCAGCGGTAGCGCCGTTGGACTCGCCACCCACTAAGAAGCCCTGTCTCGGATCAGCTTCCAGCTTGGTAGCGTTTTCCGCTACCTGTGATGAATGGGCCGTCAGCAGAGCGAGGGTGAGCCTGAGCTTATAGAGAAAGAGGACGTACCCATCTCAACGCATCCCAGCAGTCATCGGCGCCTGTGGGGAATGGATGCTCCGGAGCAAGTCTGTACCCAACGCTAAGTGCAACAACTCCGAACCTTTGAACGGCCCTGGCGCTGTGGCGTGCCGTCCGTGTCAGCTCCTCGGCACGATGGCCGTGATGGGGGCCTTTTTACTTACCAGAATACTTCCGCCATCGCCGGTCTGCCTGTGCACCATCCGCCACTGTGGTAAATCACGAGCAGAGGACATCCTTCCACTAATTTGGTGGTCGGTTGGTATAGGAGAGTCTCGATCTCAGTTCCGTCACTGACGGGAATCTGTATGATGGACTTGCGAAGGGCCTCCCAGCTCAGCACCACATTGACATCAGGTACTGGGGTGATCCGTTGAGCAAGTTCAGTTCTGATGAATGGCATGGGTAAGTTTAGGTCTGCGATATGTGGTTGTGGCGAGGAAGCGTTGAGAATCTGTCTGCGTGATCAGACTAACAAGCAGTGATGAGAAGATTGTAGGATCGTATACAGCTTGCAGCTCTGGATGGATTGGATCAGAAGGACTTGCCTTCGAAATAACGTCGTTGGATGAGAAGGTCGTCATGTTTGCTTGTCTCGTTTATGGTACAGGACCTCCTTGCGAACAGTGGTGCGAAACAGGCACTCTTTTCTAATAATCAAGCGCCGGAAGCAACGTATAAATATTTTTCTTGACGTGTTCCATCGATCCATTGGTAATTAGTAATCTTGGCTCGTGAAACGCTCCAATGAGCTATTTCTTCAAAAGTCTTGAAGGCGACAGTCATCGCGTGTGCGGCCTTGACGGAAGTGCGGCCAGGATCTTCGGACTTGTGAATGCGCGCTATTTCCAGATCGGTCGTGGTAATGGTCATTGACACCGGATCGATTACTTGGCCGTACTGACAATTATTTCCAATGGAGAGTTTTCCAGTTAAATACCACGTTGGAGCGAAATTTGTCCAAGGGACAAGACGTCGATCGAACAAGTTCCGGGCAAAGCAATTGTCCGAGTGTGGTTACTGCGGGAGGACGGCGCAATAGATTCCTTCTTCTTAAATTCCTGACACAATATATTGCGAGGATGTAAAAGACGAAGATAAAGTGACGCGTTCATACCTTCCGCTGAGAATAGGAGGAGGAAACAAGGCCCTACCCAACTCAAGCTCCGGGCAGACTGACCGGACTGTCATCGACTATGATCCTCTAAATAAGTATCGTGCTATCCCAAAACACATTTCTTCCTGAAGCTTGCCCGTGAAAGCCTCTTGATAAAGAAGCTTATCTATGTTAAACCGTTTCTAAATCCGGGAGACCGAGATAATCCGAGGGGGAAAGAGCTGCGATCCGAATCGCGCCAAGTCGAGAATACACTCAAAGAAGCGTAGGAAAGATCACACTCGGCCCTCGGTATTGCGCTAGCTTGGTGATAGGGAAAAGATTGTCTAGGGCGGTAGCATGGGGTATACTAAGCCTTTACTCAGGTACGACATCATCGTGCGTAATCCGAGTGCGTCACACGGATTGAGAATCCGAGACGTAGGCTGACAAGGCTCTCATATCAGCAGCAAATTGGGGCTGCAAGGCTTAGTGGACCGTGTGAAATCTACGTAAGGAGCCTAGGGCGGATCAAGTGATAATATTAGCTGGGCGGGACGTTAGAACTTTGTGCGACCGCCCCCCAGCCTTGCGCGCTTCTTATTCGTAAATTTAGTCCGCACAGCCTGCGCCATCAGGATTTGCATGATTCCACATTTGCTTCTCGGATCAAGGTATCAAGCTACAGCCTTGTTAAGGATGTTCTTCTTGATGCAAGACAAGAGGTGGATGGGGTAGCTGATTGAAGGGCACGCGTGCTGACGATTAGGCACCAGGCAGATCATCCAAAATCGTCTTCTGAAGCGGAAAAGCGACGCAATGTAAGATCAGGCTGCGTATGTTGCACTTACGCTAGACAGCCACGAAATCTTGAGGGCGTAGGTTTTTTTTTTTTTTTTTGGAATTGTTCAGCCTCGCGGTCTGGTAGAAGACAATTCACTATACTCGAAAAATGGTTGGTAGAGAAACCAGCCTCAATGCGTCGTGTCAAGATGAGACGTATAAATATTCCAGGTATCGCACGTAACTTGATACGCGATGGTGCATTACATCGATAGAAAGGCTGAGAATTGAGAAAATCTCGACTCGCACCATTGTAAGCCATGTTTGCCTGTACGTAAGCAGCCACATTGTTTTCATATCGCGCATGACCTCAAGTACTCTACTAGTAATAGTATATAAGCATCCACGCGAGTGTCGGCAAAAAATGTCATGCTACTGATCCAGTCGACCCCAACCTCGCCGAACGATGATATTCAAACTCCCACTCGTCAAATCGAAACTTCATTTCATGATTGCCGTTCTATTTATTACACTGTTGCTATGTAATGTGAATGGGATTCCCCTCC
This sequence comes from Neoscytalidium dimidiatum, assembly GCA_037367355.1. NCBI lineage: Eukaryota > Fungi > Ascomycota > Dothideomycetes > Botryosphaeriales > Botryosphaeriaceae > Neoscytalidium > Neoscytalidium dimidiatum. The sequence goes on along the minus strand of CM074706.1, from coordinate 1,924,685 downwards.
CTCGCCACCTTTCTATACACCATCCTGAAGCAACAAAGAGGCAACAAAGCTCTGATAACATCTGTGGGTTTGAAGGAAACCAGGACTTTTACGGCCTTGAGATTCGCCTTGAAACCTACTTGCAGTTGATATCGTCCTACCCCACCAACCTTTTCCTCGAAGATAATATCCAGAAAAACTTAGACACGAACACTGTCTTCCTAACAGCCCTATTCATCGCGACTGCGTACACGACCACCAAGCGTATAGTAAGATCAGCCGAGGTTATTGCGCTACTTCACCTATGCTTCGGATTCACATTCTCAGTGCTCACTGTGTGGGGTATGAGAACCAGATCGCCCTCCGGCAAGCCAGTCAGATTTCCCTTGGTCGGAGCAGTCTTCCGCTTGACTCTCACCACCGCGGGCTGTGTTTATGCAGCCTGGTTCTGGTTCCGCGGGATTCAAGTTTTACATACGGACTCATGCCCGACATACGAGTTCTTTCTCACTAAAGTGGATGCCCAAGGACTCATGCGAGTCTTCCATGGGGTTGTATTGGTCCTTTTAGTGGTGGTTTATGGTCTCATATCCTTGAAGAATGTCCTAATTACGGTCTTGATGCTCGTGTTCAATATTCTCGAGAGTACCCTTTTGACAGCAGTCTCTGTCGCTCTCCAGGAGAGCAAAAGCAGGGAGCTACTCTCAGGGCAAGTTCCTCTCCTATGGCTAAAGTATACTTTTATTGTTATGTGGGCTCCGACGAATAGGAAGTTGCTACATCACTATGTTCGTAGAAGGCTACTCGTGCTCCTGGATCTTTTTGTCCTGTCACATTGGATTTTTTTTGGCAGTTCCTATTCTTTTTCGTGCTTAAGAAGCCACGGAAGTATGGGTCGCCTCCACCATTGGTGCATCTACGTCTCGTCAAGAAGAATCTCCTGCCAGTCCGCCCAAGCACCGAATCGGTGGGACACAGGCTTGAGCTCAGATGGGATATGGGACCCGATCAAGGACTTGAAGTTCATTCGGATGTAAGTGGGACGCATGATATTCTCTAGGAATTGCCCGAAGCCTAAGCTAAGGTCCATACAGCCTGAGAAAATGTCCTCTTGTATATTTCACGAACGCGCTCTGCTTAATCTGGCCTATCATCGCCATCCAGTTGACTCTTCTCTGGAATAATGTATCGGGAGTATACAGCATTACTTCAACTGGACAACTGATACCGCTTATCATCGGCATTGCTGGAATCTTTTAATTGTGTCATGGTCTGACAGTTGAGCTAAGCGATAACTACAGGACTGATATATTTATGGTACATAGAACTGCCAGTGGCGCATTCTATGAAACCCAAGATAACCGAGTGTGATAGATGTGCTTGGATAAGAACGGAGAAATAAACAAGGAGCGGAATCGGGGTTTCTCAGATTCTAAGCCTGGGCCGGGGCCTGAAGAGTGGTATAGTAGTAAAAAGGGATCTTGTGCTGTATTTTGGATGCATAAGCCGAGATTAAGACGGCATTCCGTTCACGTCAGTGCATTGCCTAGAGATGAAGAAATGCCAGTAAGTTGCGCAGGAATATGATAGGGCAGAGATACTGGAAGCGCCTGAAAGTCTTACAGGTGCAGAAAGAATTGTAAGTGCCCACGGAATTGTTAACAAGCTTATCGTACTAAATAGTACCAGGCCAAGTTCTTACGAGAACTAAGGCGAAGACCTCGACCGACTCGAACTCTCTCTCTAGGTGCAGGACCAGCAATGCCAAAAGAATCTCCGGGATATTTTTCCAAGAGAGAAATGGTCTGTTGCAGCACTTTGGTCCGCAATCAGGATGTCATTGGATATGTTCTTCACACAAATTGTGAATGAAGCATCCGACCGGCAACATCAACAACAATAATAACAAGACCCTGTTCCTGAGAAGCATTCGAAGGATTGGGGCCTTCATCATCGCACTCCGATGCAGTACTTGACACATGTTCTCCAAGAAGCTTTTAGAGAAAGATCGCTTGCCGATGGAATGGTCCATCTCTGCAACGATACACTGTCTTTCTTGGATGGGACACCAGCTACAGGAACGATGAAAGTAGTTGAAAAGTTCAGAGAAGCGCTTCGGAAACTGAGCGTCATCCGTGAAAAACATAGGAGTGGCCAAATTAGCAGGAAGACGCAGCGAGAAGAGGCCACGGAGGTGTACAGGATTTGGAAGAGTGAGAGTGGTATTAGTGAGGTTACAGTCAAAGAGGACGGTAGGTTTTTAGGTAGCTATTGAACTTTTGAAAGCAAGAGGTGTCTTTTTAGAAATAGGAATCATGTAGCTATTAAGCTGTGGCGATAAGGTAATCAGTACCACTGTAGTATTTGACGCGTCAAAAGTTCCTAGAAGAATGCAAGGAGTATTATTCCAGCTCCTTTTCCCTACAGAGGCGTTGGAACGAACAATGCGGACATGAGAATCAATGTTTTACAGAGGTAGCTGCAGCACACTCACGCTCGATGAGATCAATGTGCTTTTGACTCCTCGGTTTAATATGTAATTTGAACGGCGGCTTATCATGACCAATGATAGGGACGTTCATGGTGTCAATAGCGACAGTCTGTGATATCATTAGAAATGTGGGTAGATATATAGCAATGCTCTTACCTCGTCCTGCACGAATTCGAAGCAGTAAAGCAACCTTGCAATAGCAATCCAGACATTTGTCTCACCGAGATTCCATCCAACACAAACACGTCGACCTATCAACCATTAGCGATGTGCAGACTTAAAGAAGGGGTTTCGCGGTGGACGGGTAGTAGAGCTGAGTATCAGAACCGGGCATACCTGGGCCGAAACCCCACTGACCCTTCAAGGGGTTCTTCAAATCCTCATTCATGAATCGCTCCGGCCAAAATCGCAACGGATCTTCGTATTCGTTCTCACTCAACGCGACCGCCCAATTGCTCCATGTAACCACAGTACCAGCTGGAATCCTGTATCCTTCGTACTCGTCATCCTTGGTGAGAGCGACCGGCACGCCAATATCCGCGATATTCGGACGCCACCTGAATCCTTCTTTGACGGCTGCTGTGACCAAAGGCAGAGCATCTCTGTCCTCCCAGCCGGGAAGGCGTTGCGCATCGCCACACACTTCATCCAACTGCTTGCGAACACGAACAGACCAGTCCGGATACGTTGCCGCCCCGGCAAGAATGTTGTTGATGGATAAGCGAGAGGTATCAGTGCCGGCTTCCATAAGGGTCCCGAATGCAAAAAGTAGTTGAGTCTCGCTGAAATCGTGCGCCTCTTTGGATTCCAGAAACTCCTTCGCGAAGCAGTCGCGTTGGGTTCCGGCGGCAATGCGAGCCTTGACCTCTTCAACCTCGCGCCTGTAGACGCGGAGGGTGAATTCGAGGTTCTTCTCGCCCTCCTTCCGCCACGGCTGGAGTGGCCGGGGGAGCTTGGCCAGAATTGGAAAAGAGTCAACAATGCGGTGGCCTGGCTGGGAGTTCTCGAAGAATAGTTCGATGGACTCCAGGAGTTCGTTGGTGTTCGGGTTATCAAGGTCCATGCGCTTGCCGAAGACGGCGGTCATGATGACGCTGTTGGAGTAACGGGCGTTGGCGCTGAACCAGCGCTCCGACTTGTGCAGGTAGTCGTAGAGGAGATGGCGGCTCTCCAGATCCTGGTAAGGCTTGTAGGTGTCGCGTTGTCGAGTGCTCAGGATGTTGTGCATGACCTTCCTCAGAGAGCGCCAACGGTCGCCGTACTCCATGAGGACCATGCGGCACCCGTCAGACATGATTTCGTTGGTGAAAGGAAAGGGTGGGCGCGAACAGTAGATGGCTGCCCGCCGCTCGAGAAGGTTTTTGATGTGCTTGGAGCTGCTGAGGAAGATCCAGGTCGTCATGCCAAAGCGGACTGTGAAGATGTCACCCAGCTTCTTCGACTGTTCGAGCGCCCATTGGCCATGCTGAGTCTGCGGCGTTTGGAGCAGATTGCCCAGGATGGGCACAGCTCCAGGCAGGGCGGGGGGAAGCTTGTATTTCCGATGCCAGCGAAATGATCCTAGTAGAGCGTATGCTATGGAAATTGCGAGTATGAACGCAATGGTTGCAAGTAACGAAGGAGTATCTTTGATTTCTGCCATGGTGGAGCTTGATCACCAACCGAGTTCGAGGACGACAACAAGGTTGCGCGGGCGTGAGCAGCCACAACTTTATTTGGACGCAAGATCAGGGATGGAAGCCAGAGCCTGTATCCTGATTATGTACGCCATGTATTTCCGTTGATTTCCGAGCACACGTATTGGATGGTCGTTCCTCTGACTGGGTCTGTTACTTTTCATTCAAGAGAAACTGGCTGTGTTTGCGCGACCCGCCGGCGAAATGGCCCACGTCCAAGGGAATGAACGCGTGATTGATGCTGGATATGCAATGCAATACGACCAAGCTGCTGTCGCCATTCGGGACCGTCGGTTGATACCGGCTACATCCGTATTCCGGCCAGGGGTCGCATTAAACCGTTATAGCGATTGTTTCCTAAAAACTAGACTGATTAATATAAGAAGGAGAAATGTCTAACTCGACTAAATTACTAGATTTTAGTAAATAAGTAACTATTATATACGTACTTAATAAGCGTAACTACTTTATAATACTTAGTATAGTATTAAGGCTCTTTTTACTCTAATAGAGTTAGTATAGCTCTTATATACGCTCTAGAGTATACTCTAGTATAGGTTCTAGAGCGTATATACATTCTAAAAGAATAATTTCTATAGTATTATAGTTATTAAGTATATTATAATATTCTATTATTTAAGATACTAGGTACTTTAGATATACTAAGTCTAATTTAGTATATAATAGACTATTTATAGTTATACTAGTCTAAAATAGATACGCTAAAGCTTAATACTATAAAATATATTATAAACTTACTAGGCTTCTTTTCTATAATTCTTACCTCTTATTCTATTTTTAAGATATATAGAGACGTTTAATATATTTCTATAGTAAATTCTTATATCTTTTATACGTACGTAACGCGTCTTTATATAACAACGGGGCCTCTACTACTAGGCTTTAGAGTTATCTAATAAGTTTAGATTTTATCGAAGAATTTATCTTAAAGACGAGGAAAGAAGAGTAATAATAAAATAAAAAGTTATATAATATAGAAGTTTAATAGACCTTATTACCTCTAAGTTAATATAGTATTAAATTAGAACTTTAAGTTAACTATAAGAATTAAAGTACTATCTAATAAGCGTATCTATATACTAGAGAAGAGCTATAGTAATCTAAAGATTATAGTATTAGATTAAAGTTCTAGATTAGAGATTTAGATTAGCCTTAATCTATATAGGTTCTATAGGTTTTACGTAACTCGAGCGCTAAAGTCTACTTCTTAGATTTTAACTTCTATTAGTATTAGCGGATAATATTATCGCTATACTCTTCTTTCGTAGTATCTACTCTTATCGTCTTTCTACTTTCTATTCTATACGGTTTTTTATCTTTTACGGGCTTCTTATTAGACTATACTTTCCTTCTAGTTATTATATTCGTAGGCGTTCTTTTCGTATAGGCGGTCGTTATTATCTACTAGTATTCTTATATACGCCGTCGTCTTATATTCTTAGCCTTCTTATACGGGACTAGAGAGTACGGCTCTACTATACGTAGAGTTCTTAGGGCCTTACGGCTTATTTTCTTATATAGGCTCGCGCCCTTTATAGTTATAAAGCCCGTATATTCTAGGGTTTATAATACTACTCTTCCCTTTAGAGATTTTTAGCCTAAAAATTTATCCGTTTATCTATATCTTAGGCTTCTATCGCTTCTTTATTTTCTCTCTTATAAGTCTTATCCTATTATATCTTCTAAGCGTAAGCGTAGTTTCTAGAAAGCTAAGCGTAAGTCTTTAGCCTCTAAAATTAACTTTTTTAATAAAAGAATATCTATTTCTTATACCGCGTATTTATTAGTAAACGCCTATTATAAGCCGGGCGAGATAGAAGTAGTTTATAAGATAGACCTTAGCTATAAATATTATAGCGAATACGTTTATTAGGGTTTATCCGCCTATAATAGTAGCGGCTTAAAGAATTCTAATTATTTATTTTTCTCTCGTTTTTTAAAGCTTTACGTTAACTATCGTAGTTTTTTAATTAAAGCGTATTATTAATAAAGCCGAGTTAGAGGAGTAAGTAGTACTAGATCTTCTTTAGAAAAATATAGCCCGGTTATAGCGTATTTATAGGTAGCGAGACTTATTACGCCGTTATAAAAGCCTAATAATTTCTAAAAAGACGTAAACTATTAAAAACCTTAAGAAGCTAGATTATTTAGAGGCGGCTCGCGAGACTAGAGATTCTATTAACTCTAAAAATATTAAGGAGAAGCGATTAATAAAGCGTATACGTAGTATCGTTTTAGCTAACGCTATTATAGATCCGTTTTATTTTATCGGGTTATCTAGCGTTAGTTCTACTACTATACCGCCTAAGAGTTCTAAACTAGTCGATTAAGCGCGGTAGTCTTTATTTTCTAATTTTAATTTTAGGTTTTTTATTTTTAACGAGTCGGCGATATTAGTTAATCTAGGTTTCGACGATAGAACTTATTAATAAGTTATTTATATCTATTATAGTTTTTTAGCGGTTTCTAGATATCGTCTTATTTTCTCTTTTATTTAAGAAGGTATTAAAATTAGCTATCGATATAGCTACTATTAAAGACTTTCTTTACTTTCTAGTCTTAGTTTTTATCGGCGTCTAGATTTTCTAGAAGTATTTCCTTCGTATAGATTACGGTTTTAGTATTCTTCGGTACTAATTCTAGAAGAAATATATAGAAAATAAAGTATATCTATATCGTTTCTAGTAATTCGAGACGGAAGTTAACTTTTCTAATTCTTTCTTTAATCTAGAATAGTTCTATTTTCTTAAAATCTAGCTTATTATTTAGTTATCTTATTCTAATATTTTTTCTAAGAAGGTAAACTTTATCCCCCTTCTTTAGCTATAGTATCTTCTAGTATCGCTTATCGTAGTATTTATTTATTTATAGGGCTACGAATTCTAGGTTTAGATATAACTATTTATAGAGTATCTTTAGCTAGTTAGCTTTAAGAATTTCTTTCTAGGCTAATAATTTACTTAATATTAGCTCTTTATAGACTAATAGCTTATAACTATAATTAGCGTAAAATAGTAATTCTTATATTACCGACGCTTTAGAGCTATTATACGCTATTATAAACCTCTTAGACGATAGTCCTATATAGATAATATCCCCTAAGGAATAGAAACCCTTATAGAAGGAAATCTCGTAGGAGAATAACTCTCTTAGAGGAACGGTTCCTATATAGAAAGAATAAAAGACTATAGTTATAAGGGACTATAGTCTAGCGGTATAATACTTCCTTAATAAGAGTCGCGGGTAGAATCTAAAAGACCGGTAGAAAGATATATTACGCGATAATAAATAAGGTAAATATCGCTATTATTCGGCTAAGAAGGTTAGAAGTTAAATTCTAGAAAATAGGCCTTAGCGCTTAAGTTATATATAAGACCTACTTCTAGATCTTTATTAATTTAAGGCCTACTCTTTTAGATTACTATCGATCTAAGCCCTACTAGATTATAGAAGATTTAAATACTATACTAGATTATTATAGCTTTCCTATAGTATATAGATATATTTACTAGATAGTACTTTAACCTTCGTAATTAAATTTAAAGTTCTAATTTAATACTATATTAACTTAGAGGTAATAAGGCCTACTAAACTTCTATATTATATAACTTCTTATTCTATTATTACTTTTCTTTCCTCGTCTTTAAGGTAAATTCTTCGATAAATCCGAACCTACTAGGTAACTCTAAAGCCTAGTAGTAGAGACTCCGTCGTTATATACGCGAACTAAGCTAAGAGTAATAGTTCTATCTAGTTATTCTATATATAGTTAAGATAATAGCGTAGATATTATTCTAGTATCTAGTTAGTCCGTTCTATTTATCTATCTATTTATAGATATACTATAGTTAAGAGCTTATATTTTACTCTAAGTTATTTAGTAAGAGTCTACTAGAATTATAACGTAAATAGTCTATTTTTATTTAATATAAGCTCTTCTAGTAATCTATAGTTACTAAGAATAGTTTTTAAAAATATATATATAAGATCTTTCGTATTTACCTTCTTTAGATATAGTAGATAATATGCGTATTTCGTTATTCTATCTATAATAACTAGTATTAAGTTATACTTAACTTTAGTAAGCGGTTCTTCTAACTTAAATAGGTTTATAATAAAATCTAGCGAGATAGATTACTAAGGGCGCTTAGATACTAGTAGTAGTTAAAGTAGTTTATAGAGTATATATCTTACTATCTTACTTTAAATATAAAGATTATATTATATAACTATCTATTAGACTATTCTTTTAAGCCCTAGAAAGTAATAATTTCTCGTAATTCTTTTAATCGTCTTCTTAGTTCCTTAATAGCTATATATTAGAGCCTCGTATATATTCTTTATAAGTTCCTCCCGTAGTTTTACTAGAACGTAGATTAATTCTAAAAATAGAATTATTTCTTCTATATCTTTAGTTACTTAGAGGTTATTTTCTAGATTTCTAATTTCTTATATTATAGCGTCTTCCGCGTAGGCTTCTTAAATTCTATAGTTCTATTCGTAGCTTTTTAGGTATATCGCTAAGGCTACTAGCTTAATCGAGGTAAGTAACTTTTTAAGTTTCTTTTTTTTTCTATATATAGCGGAGATCTAGCGTTTATTAAATATAAAAGACTCGTCTTTCTACTCTATTAATATTACCGGTTATAGTTCTAGCTTTTCTTTTATATAGTTAGCTCTTCTACTTAATATATTTACGCAAGCGTTCTCTAATCCCCTTTAATAGATAATCTTTATATTATAGAATACTAATTTCTTAGCCTATTTAATCTATCTTTAGTTTAGTTTCTTTATAGTAGTAAAGTATAAAAGATTCTTATAGTTATAATAGACTATAATCTAGTACTTAGCTTCTTTAAGATAGTATCTCTATTCTTTAAAAGCCGTAATAATAGCTAGAAGTTCTTTATTATAGACGTCGTAGTTCTTTTCTAGACCCGTTATCTTTTAAAAATAATACGCAATAGAATATAGTCTATCTTACTTATCTAGCTAGCTTAAAACTACTTTGATTACGTAGTCTAATACGTTGGTTTCTACTATTATAGATAGATTAAAATAGAATAGTTCTAAGACTAATACTTCTATAAATATTTATTTTAGTAAGTTAAAAGTATTCTATTATCTTTCTCTCTATACGAATCTATATTTTTTTTTAGTTAGATTTATAAGCGGAGCTAATATCTTCGTATAGTTTAGAATAAACTTTTAATAAAAGTTAGTAAAGTTAAAAAAGAATTATACTTCTTTAATAGTTTTTAGCGTAGACTAGTTTCTTATTATATTTAGTTTCTTTTTATCTATACTAATATATTCTAAAGTAATAATAAACTTTAGATACTTAGTTTTCTACGTATACTATTCGCTCTTATTAGAGGCTATTTAGAGATTCTATTTCTCTAGCGTCTATAGAACTTTATATACGTACTTAGTATATTCTTTAAGCGTTTCTAAGTATATTAGAATATCGTCTAGATAGGCTAGTACGAATATATCTAAGTACGATTATAGTATATCGTTAACTAGACTCTAGAACGTAGCTAGTATATTAGTAAGCCTAAATAGTATTACTATATACTCGTAATATCTAAATCTTATTTAGAAAGTCGTTTTTTATTCTTTACCTTCTTTTATTCGGACAAGATAATAATCTTCTCTAAGATTTAGCTTAGTAAAGTAGTTAGCTTTTTTTAATCTATTCTATAATTTATTAATACGTAGTAATAGATACTAGTTTTTTACTATAATATTATTTAGTTACCTATAGTCGATATAGAGGTAGAGCTTACTATTTTTCTTAGATACGAATAAAATAGAATATCTAGCTAGTAATATAGAGGATTAAATATATTCTCTTTCTAAGTTTATTTCGAGATACTCTCTTAGTACTTTAGCCTCGTTCTTAGAAAGAGAATAGATAGGCTTAAACGTAGACTACGTTTCTAGTAATAAAGGTATTTTATAATTCTATAGCTTATACTTAAATAATAATTCTTTATCTCTTTCTTAAAATAATTTAGCGTATTTTTAGAATTCTAGAAGTACTTTCTCTAATTCTATAGTATTTTCTATTACGCGTATCTAGTTAAGGGTTCTATCTAGTAGACTATACCTCTCGTAGATTCTCTCTAGATAGTCTCCTCTAAATAGTTAGGGGTTATTAACTTCTAAGGTTTATTTTCTTATCTATACTATAATTTGGTATTCTTATTTTAAGCTAGGCTTAATATAGACGGCGTAAGCTTATTCTCCTTATTTTTTTATATATAATAGAGTATTAAAGAATATCTCTTTAGCCTCTATCGAGTACTTTTAGAATAGCTCTAGCTCTTAGCTATTCTAACTCTAGCTCTCTAGCTCTAGCTTCTAGCTCTAGCTCTTAGACTTTAGCTCTTAGCTCTAGCTCTCTAGCTCTAGCTTTTAGCTCTAGCTCTCTAGCTCTAGCTCTTTTATCTTAAGATTCGTAAGATATCGCTTATAATTATCTTTTAAGAATATTATAGTTTCTATACTCTAGCTAATATATAGGTCCTAGGTTTTTAACTAAGATATTCTAAGGATAATATTATAGTTTAGACTCGTTATTACGTCTAGGTTAATTCGTTCTTTATAATTTCTAAGAGTTATTTATATCTAATTAGTCTTAATTCTTATCTAGCTCTTATCGTATTCTATTAATAATCTATCGAACGTACTAAGTTTATAGAAGTATTTCTTAGATTAGAATAGTAAGTTATTCTTTCTAAGAAATTTAGAATCTACGAAATTTTCTTATATACTACTATCGATTATTATTAGCGTAGTAGTTTCTTTAATTATAACTAGTACTTCTAGTAGTATTTTAAGTTCTTTCTATTTACGAGATATTTTATTCGATATTAAGTATATAATCTAATTAAGGAATCTTCGTACTAGCCTCTTTTAGAGTTTCTAGCTAGGAGAGCCGTCTAGTTTTTTAATATCTTATAATATATATACTTATCTTATTCTTTAACTAGAATTAGAGCGTCCTTCTATTAAGTCTATTATTTTTATTTAATCTTATATCTCTAGTAGATCTATCTATTATATATCTAGTACTAAAAGATTAGTCTATCGTATTTTTTATTAGATATCTACTATAGAGTATTATAGCTTCGCGTAGCTATACTATAACGGTAGAGGGTATAGGCTATATCGCGTAAATACGCGAGGTCTCGCTACTACTATATTTTCTAGACTTCTTTTTTAAACTAGAATACTATCTCTTTAGCTATTTTTAAGGGTAATTTCTTCTAGAAATACTATACGTTATTCTTAAAGAATTGTAAACTAAGTTTTTTATTCTTTATCTAGTACTATTACGGCGGTAGATCTATTCTTAATTTAAAAGTCTAGTAGATTATAGAGATATGACTAGATTTAACGTTTCTTATATCTTCGTATTAATTTAAGTATTTTATAATTCTATTAAGTATAGCTTAATTCTATTATTACTTAGTATTTTCTATCTTATTAGATTCTAGTATACTATCGTAAAATTCTCTAGTTTTACTATTTATAAGGTCTTCGTCGGCTAGAAAATACTTCTTAATATTTTTCTTTATAGTCTCTTCTAATTTTTAGAGTATTATATTAAGTTATTATAGCTTACTAGAATACTATTCTATAGTATTTTTATCGCTCTAGTAGATAGTATAATTATCGTTATAATACGCTATCTAGCTTAGAGCTATATAGTTTACTATCTTTATAATAGCGATTTCTTATAGCGCCTTCTATTTCTAGATAGCCGCTACTACTTTCTATAACTTTTTCTTTAAGTATTTATACTCTACGCTTTATTTATCTTTATATTAGATATATAGTTCTTTCTTATAGAGCTCTCTTTCTTTCTTACTTTATTCTCTTTTTTTACTCTTATTATTACCGTTCTTCTTATTCTTATTTTTATCTTACTAGACTATATTATCTATTTTTATAGCGTCGCCTTCTTTCTAAATATAGTAAGGCCTAGCTTACTTTAAGATATTAGCGTTATACCTCTTCTTATCGAACTATCTCTTTATATAACGCTTATCTATAAGTAGGGCTAGTTTAATTATATTATTAAGGGTTTCTAATTCTTTATAGTACGTTATAGCTTCTTTAATCTCGTCTCGTAGTTCTTAGTAGTAAAAGATATATAGCGTAAAATTAGAGTATCTATCTATAAGATATACTACGTCTTAGAATTTAGTTATATAGTCTTAGACTATTTCTTTCTACTTTAGGTTTATAAGGGTTTTTATAGCTAGATAGTTCTTATTAACGCTACTAAAGGCTATCTTAAGCTACTTTATAAAGTTTTAATAGTCGCTAAAAATCGTTAAAATTATCTTAGACTATAGATATATAGGTTTCTCCTAGTATTCGCGCTTAAAAGATTAGAACTATTATTCTATTAATTCTCTAAGGTAAGTATTAGCGTATAGAACTTATTCGGCTAAGCTAGTAAAGTTATTATATATAAAGTATATATAGTTATTTAGCTATATAATAAAGGCTTAGATCTTTTTTTAATCTCTATAATATAGGTTTAGCTTTAGAATTTTAATCTTAGTAGCTAGTAGTAGAGCGAGTATCTAGATAAGCTATATATATAGAATTACGTTTTTATTTTAAAGTTCTAGAATTATATTAAGTAGCTTCTCGTTAGTTAGTATATTAGAATATTAGTTTTCTACTACTATATTATATTATAGCGGTTACTACGAGCTAAGAGTATTCTACGTCTCTTATATATACTCGTTATTTAGTACGTCCGCTATAATAACTAATACTATTAGTACTTCTTAAGAAAAGAGAGTACTTTTTATTTTCTACTTAAATTACTTTCTTTTCTATAAGGATAGTAGTTAAAATATAACGACGGAGCCTCTACTACTAAGCTTTAGAGTTACTTAGTAGATTTAGATTTTATTAAAGAGTTTATTTTAAAGACGAAAAAAGAAGAGTAATAATAGAATAAGAAGTTACGTAATATAGAAGTTTAATAGGCCTTATTATCTTTAAGTTAATATAGTATTAAATTAGAACTTTAAATTAACTACGAGAGTTAAAGTACTATCTAATAAGTATATCTATATACTAAAAGAGAGCTATAGTAATCTAAGAATTATAGTATTAGATTAGAGTCCTAGATTAGAGGTTTAAATTAGCCTTAATCTATATAAATTCTATAGATTTTATATAACTTAGGCGCTAAAGCCTACTTTCTAGATTTTAACTTCTACTAGTATTAGTAGATAATACTACTACTATACTCTTCTTTTATAGTATCTACTCTTATCGCCTTTCTACTTTCTATCTCGTATAGTTTTTTATTTTCTACAGGCTTCTTATTAGACTATATCTTTCTTCTAGTTATTACGTTTATAGACGTTCTTTACGTATAAGCGGTTATTATTATCTACTAGTATTCCCGTATATACCGTCGTTTTATATTCTCGGCCTTTCTATACGGGACTAGAGAGTACGGCTCTACTATATATAGGGTTCTCGGAGCCTTATAGCTTATTTTCCCGTACGGGCTCGCGCCCCTCGTAGCTATAAAGCCTATATATTCTAGAGTTTATAATACTTCGTCTATTAGTTAATAAGAACTATTAATTTTACTTATTATTTTTCTAAAACTAATTACTTAGCCCGTCTTAGTAGTTAACTAAATTGGTATTAGTTTGTGCTATACTATAGCGAAAACTGTTTGCTTGGTTTGTTTATTGCGACCCCTGATTCCGGCGGATTAGGCGTACACGGTACTTTTAAGCGACCCCCGCGGGCCGTTCTCCATCGAGTCTGCGGGCCCGAGGACGGCGCACAGGGGTGATCCACTTGCCTTGCAAGCACCATTCTGGAAATTGGGGAACCAAAAGGGAAAGAGCAGTTGTCGCCTAGTCCAGATCGTCCGGGTTGCGAACAACCAGCTCACTCCAGGATATGTTAATGTCTCTCGAACCCCATGCCGTTGGGAACAATGTTTTATCTAATGCAGCAAGGTTTTAGGGCTTAGCTGAGAGCCATCTGCTCTCATGTGCCCCTGATTTCGTTGATGTTCACCTGAAAAATGCAACTAGCCATCCGACCAAGACATGATCACAGGATCGTGGGTGACTTAGCAGTTACCCTTCCAGCAAGCCACACACAGACGACTGCACACGAGATGACCGACATTCGATGAGGCTCTGAGCGTTTACCGTCCGTGACGACTCGATTGGCCGAGCGACCTGGATCAATGCGAAGGAAAAGAAGGGCGGGGACGCGCCATGTTGCTTCGCGGGATGGGGCCGAGGCAGTGCCGCCAACCGCAGCCACGCAGCCACCCGCTGTTGTTCGAGCCTATCGATGGGACGAGCATCGGTGTCGAAAAACGATCACGACGTGACGGATGCCGGCCGAGCCAGAGTTGGGCGAATTGGACCCCTTGAAAGCCTACTGCGATTTTATTCAGTCACGCGACGGCGCGTTGTTGGCGCGGATCCTCCGCGTCATCCGAGGCGCCCCCGCCGGCTGTTATCCTCTGCAACCGTATCCACATCCGCCTCAGCTGCCATCCTTCCTCGTATACCTTCACGTCTCACCCGAAAAACACTGTGACTGTCGAAGCCAACGTTCCCGCGCCCTGCCGCCTTCTGAAATGATCACCCCTGCCGTGTTGGACGTTTCGTTGAGCTGACATGTTTGTTGGGTGGAGATGCCAATCAAGGCCGCGTCCACTCAAACGCAGTGTTTACTATACATCGCTCCGCTGATAACGAAGAGCACCATAGAAGATGGGCAGTGCCAAGATCAATGACTCATACTTCGGAAAACAGGCCTGCCTGCTTTGCCGCATCAATTACTAATCCGCATTCGAGCCCGTCTTCCGTCCAAGATTTCTAGACTCGACGCACAGCGTTTCAGGGTTTACTTTCTCGCGATTAATTGTATTTCATAGCGGCACTAGCTGATCTAACGCTCTAGTTCAAAGCCACGCGTCCGACTTCTCAACAATGGCTCAGTTCAACCCTGACGACTTCTCACGCTTTGCCGACTTCACCATCTTTACGTCAACGTACAAAACCGTATCCGACCATCCAATCACGGTCGACATCCTCGTTCCGAGTCAGTTAATCAAGTCGCCTTCGACATCCATCCCCCGCCCGATCATCTTCCGCATCCATGGCGGTGGCCTCATCATCGGCTCGAGCCTCTTCCCCGACTTTTTCGCGCCTTGGCTCCTCCAGCTCGCCGCCCGCGAATCCGCCGTCATAATATCTCCAAACCACCGTCTCCTCCCCGAAGCCACCGTCGGAGACGCGCTCGCAGACATCGAGGATGCCTGGAACTGGACACACACAAAGCTCCCTGCGTTCCTCGAGGCTGAGACAAATGGCGCTGTGAAGGCGGATGTCAAGCGCATCATGGCGGCCGGCGACAGTGCCGGTGGCTATCTCAGCCTGATGCTCGGCTTGAGCCACCCGGACGAGATCAGGTCAGTGGCGGCTTCGTACCCGATGGTCGACCTCAAGGACCGTCACTACACGGAAGATTACAAGAAGTCGATGTGGGGTCTGCCACAAGTCCCGCGCAGCGTCTACGACGAGCACCTAGAGAAATTGCGAAAGGGTGAAATTCCCAACATCGTTTCTGCCGATCCGAGACTAGAACGTGCCCCGCTTTTCTTCTCCATCTTCCAGAGAGGTGTGCTCCGGAACTTCTTTCCCCCGGAGAAGAGGGAGTGGTTCCCGTTGGATAGGCTGGATGACGGTGCAAGGTTCCCCCGCGGTGGTGTCCTCATATGGCATGGAAAGTCTGACTCTGTGGTTCCTGTCGAGGGGAGCTTGAAGTTGGAAAGA
This sequence comes from Neoscytalidium dimidiatum, assembly GCA_037367355.1. Lineage (NCBI taxonomy): Eukaryota > Fungi > Ascomycota > Dothideomycetes > Botryosphaeriales > Botryosphaeriaceae > Neoscytalidium > Neoscytalidium dimidiatum. Next base: position 1,908,663 of record CM074706.1, on the reverse strand, counting down.
AAGGTGAAGGAAGTCGATCCGGAGTTGAATTTCCGGCTGGTCTTGCAGGATGGGGATCACGCCTTCGATGCAACTTCGTCGATTGACGATAAATGGATGGCGGATGGGCTGAAGGACGTAGTCGCTGCTTGGTTAGACTAGACTTCGCTTCTGAGATTATGACTTCTTCTCGAGTGAGAGATGCTATCTTCGTTGCCCCTTGGATAGAGACTTCCACGATACAAATACTATTATTCAGCAAGGCTTTCCCAATGTCCCTAGCTCCTGACGCCAAGCTCAAAGTGCTAATATGCCTACAAATGCTTCCTCTCCCCCACCAGGCTAGAGTGAAACAAGTTGGGCAGGAGCGGATAGCGCAAGTAACGGAGGAAGTCCTATCAAGCAGGCGAAGCTTTGGGCGAGCTTCCGCTCCGGGGGTTGCCTGACAGGGTTTAAGATAGTTACCCGAGGTTCTTCCTCGGCCGGCTAACCGTTACTCTGACGTATGTATTCCAGCATCTTACTTTAGGAGATTTTCCATTATTTCCTGAAAATCTTGCACGACAATTACTCCAACCTGAGTCAGGTACTCCATGGTTTGCGCATGTCTCAAAATGGCGTGATATATACACCTTCGACATGCTAGTGGGCGTGCCTGGCCTTACCGAGGGACTCATTGACCTCTTTCGGCCTTGGATATTCCACAGATCGTGCCGCAAGAAATACGCAGCTGAAGCTTTACGCAAGCGTAGACACAGATAGGGGGGCTTTCTAGAATACTTGGAGATTTGTTTTGGTCAATCTGACCGTTCAGGTACGGTCATGACGGAGAAGATATGACCCATGAGCCTACGCATCTGCCGGTATCGTGGATAAACGATAGTATCTAAATTAACACTTTCCTCTTTTTCTAACGCCGCGTTTCTCCGCGCCTGTGAGGTGATCGTTATCCCCACCTGACTCAGCCTCACCTTGTCAGCCGCACCCTCCACACATCCAGACCAGAGACGCGTCACGGCCGATGGCCACTATGTGGCTATGCTGGAGTCGTCGCTACAGGTTGCATGAGCATATCAAGCAGTTTACCAAGTGAAAATGACAAATCTACGCCCTATCGGGACTGCCCAAAGAGAGCCGCCATCGGGGTTTAACCACTACCACCGCCGGAACTTTCCTTGATCAAGAAGCACGGGAGATTCGTATGATGCCATGGCGTGCATGGAATAGTTCTCGGGACAGGATCCAGGAGATGCGTGCAAATATAAGTATGTTTCCAGCAGCGTGTTTGTAGTACCACGACCATTAGGGAGCTCAGAGCCGTGGCAATCTCTCCTCACCGGTGAACATTTCTCCCGCTTTTGTTCATCACCATGTCTCTCGCAAACGCAACCATGCGCGGAGTCGTCTGGGAGGGCCATCCTTACCAGATGTCCGTGGTGGACCTTCCTGTCCCTACGATCCAAGAAGGGACTGACGCGATTGTCCGCATATCGACCTCCGCCATCTGCGGTACTGGCCCTCACGTTTATCACGGCAGATACGGCAGTCCGGATGTCCCTTACGGCATGGGCCACGAAGCTGTGGGATACATCGCGGAAATCGGTGACGCCGTCAGCTCGCTCTCAGTCGGTGATTGGGTCTATGTCCTCGACTCTGCTTCCACCGGGCACCTCGAACTGCACGGTGGATCCGCCCTTGCATTCGGTCTGGGCTCTGAGTACGGTGTTTCATCTGGCAGCCAAGGCAGGATCTCACACCGTGCGCCTGCAAACACCGCACGCTGACTTGCCCTGCAGCCGAGTATCTCCGCGTCCCCTTCGCAGACGAATCCGTAGTCCCTCTCCCCGTCCCCGCCAACTCGACCAACATCACCAACGAATACGACTACCTCCTCGCGTCCGACATCCTCGGCACCGCCTGGATGGGCCTCGACTACGCCAACTTCGAGCCCGGCGACACGGTCGCCGTCTTCGGCGCGGGCCCCGTCGGCCTCCTCGCGACGCACTCGGCCATCTTCCGCGGCGCGTCCCGCGTCTACACCGTCGACCACGTGCAGGAGCGGCTCGACCTCGCCGAACGGCTGGGCGCCATCCCGATCAACTTCGAGCGGACGGACCCCGTGGCCGAGATCCTCCGCCTCGAGCCCTCGGGCGTCCGCCGCGCCCTGGACTGCGTCGGCGCCGAGGCCCTGAACAGCAGCCTGCAGGAGGAGCCGGGCATCGTTCTCAGGCAGATGATCGGCGTCGCGGCCCCGGGCGGGGGCCTCGGCCAGGTCGGCATCATGACCGCGAGCCCCAACAGCACCGGCGTGCCGCTGGGCTACCAGCTGCCCGCCGACACGAGCTTCCCCTCGTCCGAGTTCTTCAACAAGGGTCTGAGCTTGCGCACGGGTCCCGCGCCTATCGGGCAGGTTGCTGGCTTGCTGGTGGATCTCATCTCGTCGGGCAAGTTCAACGGGAGCTGGCTCATCAGCAGCGAGATTGGGATTGAGCAGGCTCCGGAGTACTACCATCGCTTTGATCAGAGGCTGGAGACTAAGGTTGTCATCCGCTTTCCTTGAGATGACTGGCGGGATGTATTGTAGGTGGGCACGGCAATCAGACCTGTACATATGGAATGTCGCGAATTACTTTGAGGACCACGTAAAGTATGTATTGATCAATGAATGATCAAAAAGCCTGATGATAAAGGATTTAATTGCTGCTTAATACAGCAGAAACATCAAACCTATGTACAAAGAATTTATTTAACAGCAACGGTTGACCCTATTGTAAGGAGAACCCTTCAGTGCCGTTGCTTAGGTCGGAGAAAAATCAACGGTTCGGTGGAGTGTCGCCCTGGCTTGGTATATGATGTGGCCAGGCTAAGAATCTCTAAGTTCGGGGATGGCGGGGAAGGAGAAGGTGCCACAACCAGAAGACTTGAGGTTGGTGACAGAGCATCCATTATGAAGGTGCCGACCGTGCTGGACGTGGCGTGGAAATAACAGACTTTAGTAACTGTGGTAGAGTTAGTAACGCGAAACCGCAAGAGTACTCCTTTAGGAAGCATATCGCTAGCAACCGAAGCAATGGTAAGGGATAGAGTGAGGAAATGCATTCCAGAGCAAGCAATATTGTCTCGGGTGAAGCTTATTAAGCTATTTTTTCTGAGGTATGGATCATTGTAAACAGAAGGGGGATGCGCCTCTTCATAGACTTTGTCAAAGGCTCGTCAAGATCTATCTGATAGACCGATACTCCCTAAGACATTACAGCGCTGCAATGGAGTCACGGTATGATTATTAATTTGGTAGGCGGGCGTATATACACCGCCAATAGCGCAAAACTAACGAGGCAGGTGGCATACGTTGCAGGAAAATAGTCCTCCATCTCCGACCAAGTTTCCTACGAGAGTTCAATGTGACGATTGATTAATATGAACGGCTAAATGAGCTTAATGAAGATGTTTACGGTAAATGCAATAGCCCATACGGTAAGATAGGTACAGATCAGAAATTTCGGGGAATCTTAATGCGATGAGCCCAGCCTCGCACGATGTTCGGCGCAATAAGTAGCGAGACGATGCCGTAAGCTTGACGGAAAGTGCTTCATTCATTCCTGTAACGGGTAGGCAGTTTGTTGGACTGCTACCTGAATGAATAAAATAATGGCCTTTGGCCTAGCGTTAAGCACTAGTCAAAATCTCAGGTTGTGATGTTTAGCACGCTGCGGCAGCCTCCGTAGCCTGGTTCGTTTCAGGCTTGTTTCTCGAACATTCGATCCTCCGCCCTAGCCCCACAGTCATTGATACAGCGAATTCCTGGAACAAAGTGTAACTTGTCAACAGGTACGACCGTCGTCGCGAGGCAAACGCGGAGTGTTGCACCATTGAGTTTCTCGCAGATTGGCTATCTGCATGTACAAATCCAGCAACAAACAAAAGATTCAGAAAGGTTAGAGATATGGGGGATTCCGCATTGCATGCAGAAAATGTGCCTGAAAATTTATACAAGCTGAGACAACGTCCAGCAGCTCGCATTAGCTGAGCGAGGAAATGCACTCGTTAAGCAACATTAAGCAACGTCAATCAACCCCAAGAACAACTTGATTTCTCATCAAAGAGGATCTTTTCTCTTTTTTTCCCTTTTTATTTCGAGCGACTTGATTATGGTACTGTCTCGGGAGCCTATCTGGGTAGAAAAAAGAGGAATGTGTGTTGTCAGGGAATGGGAAAGTAGTCTAGCCCACGAGATGCCGTAACAAACCATTATAGTTGCTCCCGAAAGCAAGCTGCACCAGGAATCGATGTAATCAAATCCCTAAAACATAAGATGGCCACTACAACAATTCTTGGAACCGGATATCAAGATGAGACTTGGTGCTCGCCAGAATGTCGGTTCTCCACCCTTCCAACCACCATTCCCGGTCTATCCAGTATAATAGCACTGAAAAGTAGTTAAGCACCAGGAGTGCATGGGATTATCGTTGACCGGGCAAGGCGAGGAACTATCCGTCGACTTGACAGAACCAGGAGAAGATAAGCCTCATGGTCAGCAAGCCCTCCCCTTTCTCAATGAAGCGGAGAATACGAGGCTCAACTCATCTAAAGCTTGCAGACACACATCCAGGTCGTTCCTTACGTGTTCGATGTCAAAGTGGTCTGTCCCGATGAATGTCCTTAAACGCGTGAGGGCAGGTCTGTACAACAGCGCCGGCCCTTCGCCACCAACGTCGCTATCGCAGTAATCGCTGCTTCTCTTCATCTTCTGCTCCATCCATAGCTTTGCTGGTCTTAACTCCTCCAGCAGTGCGATCCCAACATTGCTCCTCGTCACAAGCCACTCGCGTTTGGGATCCGCTATGGCCTTGATCCCTCGCATCAAGCGTACCCACTCGGCCACGTCCGCGCCGCCGAAGAAAGAAAGCGCATCCCCTGGCTCGCGAGGTAGGCCCATCGACATGATCATGGTGACCACTGCGAAGACGTATAGCAGAGCGTTGGTGTTTGCGGTGACTAGCGGCAGAAGCTGTGTTCCATCCTGGAGAGCGAGCTGGTGCTGTGTGATTGCGCGTTGTAGGTGAGTATTGCGCGTAGACTCGGAGAGGGGCGTATCAGTGCGGGCAAGATGCAAGCCTGCCAGGGCGAGGATAGAGCGCATGACGAAGGGGTGAGAGAAGGCGAGGCGTGGGACATCGTAGCTCCGCCAGCGTTGCAAGTCCTCACTCCAGGGGGCTGAGAGTTGGAGCGGTTGAGAGCGTGAAATGAAGGATGAGCGCTAAGTCCGTCATGCTGAGATCGAGGCTATCTTCACATTGGGGAAAAGTGGAGGGCGAGGTAGGTGAGGTTTGGGGGGTCTGGTGTGGCCAATGTCGGTGTAGTCAATCTGGTTGATGTCGAGGTCCCACCGGAGCTCCGGAGGATGAAAGAGCTAGGTTCGGTGATGTTGCGTGGAGATGATTTGTCACCTTGGAAGGCTGGTGTCGGTGTATCTTCCGCGCCTAACTTATTTGTAGACTTTCGATCCCGAACACTTGCTGCAAAATCACAGGATACACCGTGCTTTATGCAAGGCCAACATTCCGGCTTTACTTCGTCACACTAAGCGCGAGAGGATGTAAGAATCGTGCTGAACGGATATGGCTGGCAAGGGTATGGAAGGCGAAGAGCAGGGACACGAAATGGGAGAGCTCCCAAGGGGGCAGGAAGTGATGGGACAGGTAAGTACGAAAACGAATCCGAGCTTGGGCACTGGGAAGGTTGTCTGAGTTTACACACCTTGATCTTCCTGTCCTTGCAGTTCTTGCAGCCATTCCGTGATTTCTTGTGTGATCTCCGGGGCCCGTATGGATTACGTGGTCTTGCCGTCGAAGCAGACAGTGTGGTGCTTGGGCATGCAGTTCCTGCGAGAGGAGCAAGATTGCGGAGCTGGATAGGCATTGCGTGGTGCTCAAGGTGTGAATCTTTCCGCACCGTGGGCGCTCCTTGAAAGGTTTCTCGCTCTGCGGCTGCGTGCACTTGCTGTGGACTATTGTAGCCCGTGAGAATCTTCGGCAGATCCGAAATACGGGTTAGGCATTGAACGAGGCGTCTGATGACGTGTATTCTCGCCAAGTATCTGCCGTCAGCGAATCACATAGTGTAATCGGATTCGTACTCGGACATACCTGATCAGGCAAGTCTTTTCTGCCGAGCACAGATGCATCGCCACTGGTCGATGCTCCATCGTGGAGATCTTCTATGTTGCTGAATTTGATATAAAAGAGTGAATATCGACGGGAGACTCTTCTTCATCCGACGGTATCTGCAGCAGCTTCCAGATCATGTCTTCTTTGAAAGAGACTCTTATTGGCGCTATTGACGCCTTCGCCGGCAGTGCAGCAGCTGGAAATTTCTCGTCTCCAACGGCAGATGCAGTTTCTTCAGCAAAAACTATCCCAATATCACGTCCTACCCCAACCAGACGACGTAAATTGAGATCAATGAAGGTACTGAACTCTATGCTCTCGCGGGTCTACCGAAATCGTTGCTAATGGAAAATAGATTACTGGTCCGCGGCCGCGTCGCTTGGCCCCGCCTGCATCTTCTCTCCTACGTCTTCCGAACTGATGGGTGTTGCGGTGAAGACCTTGGTCAAATATAATGCTCCGTTTGCAATCAAAGGAGGAGGCCACATGGCGATTCCAGGCGCTGCGAATATCGATTCTGCTGGAGTGCTCTTGTCTACTTCCAACCTGAACCATCTGGAACTGTCCGAAGATCAGAGCAATGTTGCTGTTGGACCAGGCAATAGATGGGGTGACATTTTCAACTATCTGAAGCCCTATCATTTGGCGGTTGTTGGAGGACGAATGAGCATTTTCGGAGTTCCTGGCCTGCTCTTGGGCGGCAGCGTGTCCAACTTCGGCAATGAGTACGGCTGGGGATCTTCAAACATTGATGCCTACACAGTATGTTTCTGATTCACTTGAATATCGTGTGCTCCTGATACTGACATTATAGGTGTGTTCTGAGTAACGGCGAAGTTGTTGTTGCCAACGCTACCAACGAGTATGCCGGCCTCTTCTGGGCTCTTCGCGGCGGTGGCAACTCATTTTGCCTCGTTACCAGCTTCCAGATGCGTACACTTCAAGTCCCTGTTATGACCGCAGGCCAGCGCGCCTATGGCTCTGATGATGAGGCTGGCAAAGTATACCTCGACAGCGTCTATGAAATGACCGTCAACCCAAACCCCGACGTGAAGGGTGCGCTCACGCCTGTCGCCCGCGCTGGCGCCACCCTCAACGGTACTAACTACTATGCGATGCTGTTCTGCAACGGTAACGATACCACCCTGGAGTTCTTTGCTACTTCTCTGCGCCGGTTCTGGCTCCCGAGCAGGATACCTTCGCAGTTGTCTCTGGCATGGGCGCTGCAAGCGAAGCCATGAGCGCAGGCACTGACGAAGTCAAGGGCCTCCGTGAGGGCTGGTGGGTTCTCTCAATGATTGCGAACCGTGAGGCCATGCAGGTTATCCATGGCACCTATTTTGCCATGGCCCATGAGCACCTTGCCGACGTCAAAGGCTGGATCACTGGTCTGGCTTACAACATTGTCTCCAAGCAGTTCGTCATCGGAGGTATCACAAATGGTGGCGACCCCATGGGCCTGGATCCGAACAAGGCGCCGTACTTTTGGGTTGAACAAACCATTACCTGGAACAATTCTGAGGACGACGAGACTGTGCAGGCATTCTACGAGGCAGTCAGCAAGAACCTCACAGCGCAGCTGGAGCCGCTCGGGGTGCTGCACAAATTCTTGTACGCGAATGACGTGAATCAGAAGCAGGATATCCTCGCTGGGTATCCGAAGAGCAGTGTACAGCTGCTGAAGATGGTCAGCCACAAGTATGATCCTGATATGATCCTTACCAACCAGATGCCGGGTGGATTCAAGGTAGCCCATGCCCAGTGAGTGGGCCGCTGAAGTAAATGGGTGTCAATCATTCCGCAGGTGCCGCGCTAGGTTTGATCACTACAGCTACATGAACGCGAGGAAACACTTGTGTTACACTTCCTTCTGCTACTCACCTGTGCTTGGATGGAGATTGAGAAATCTGTCTCATTAATTCCTTGCTCGAGCCCCGGGTACGTCATGCATTCTTAAAGGGGTCTAGAAGCCCATCTTTCAGTTTTTTTTTTTCCACCTCGTGTATAATGTCTTTATAGAGAATTACGCGGCTCAAATGCTTTTCATTCCTGTCTACTCCATCAGTCGGTGGAGAATCTTCCTCAATTATCTGCTTATTAGCGTACGCTAACATCATCTGAAGATATAGACAGGACGATGGGATTATTTACGGTCTGCAGTGTAACTGGTTCTGATTTTTTTTTTTTAAAAAAAAAAGACAAAAAACACCGACTAGGATGGATTTATTGGAACAATTGATGTGGCAGTTATTCAGTGATGTAGGCATAGATTGGCATATGTTTACATGGTGTTGGAGGGGAGAGGCCGTGGAGACAAGTTGGCTGGAAATTAAATACACGTGATGTTCTAAAAGGATTGCCCTACTAGCATATGATGTAGTATTAAAATGCCCATCTGAATAAACAAAGAAGCAAAAGTCTAATGTGCAGCAACACGCAAACAATGATGCTAACTGCATTGACCCACAAGCATAGCAGACCGTCTTTCGATTGCGAATACCACGAGCTCAGCCATACCAATGATTTGGAGTCCACTCGACCTTTTTTAGTCAGTATCTATTGAACGTGGACAAAGTCTTTCGGTACAAGAGTAGCTTACATAGCTGGGGTTGATTTTCTTCAGGTCATCAAGGCCAAGGTTGGCGGCGTCAATTGCCAGCTCACGCTTCATTATTTTCATAGCATGCTGGACTTCCTCTACGCCAAATACATTGGAGTACATGAACGGCGTTCCTATGCCAACCGCTCTGACACCGAGTGACAGCAGTTTAAGCACATCAGTGCCATACCGGACGCCGCTATCCGCGTACCTGCACGCCTTTGGTTAGACAGAATTTTCAAGCGGGCAGCGCAAACTCAACTTACACTTCGACTTGCTGGAAAATCTCCGGCGCCTCCCGATGAATTTCCAGCGCCACCTCGAGCGGAAAAATCGAGCTGCCCACAATGGTTCGAGATGTATATAGCCGGCACGCCCATCTCGACGGCCTTCCGAGCGGTCTCGACGCTCTGCACGCCCTTGAGGATGATCGGAAGCTTGGTCGTATTGCGCATCCTGGCGTAAAAGTCCCAGGTGATGTGCTTGAACTCCGTCCGGGGCCGCTCGCCGACGTCGTAGTGGAAGGCGCGCTGCCGGTTGCCGCTGGCGGGGGTGTCGATCGTCAGCACGAATGCGCTGATCCCGTAGCTCTCGACATCGCGGATGTATTCCGCGACCTCGGTGTCGTTCCCCTCGAAGTAGGTCTGCTGCCAGAGGGTCGGGCTGCCCCGGGCCTTCCTCTCCTCTGCGATTTCGGCTTTGGTCTTACTGGTGACGTCCGAGGGGATGTACAGTATTTTCTCCATGGCCGCAGCGCGCACGAAGTTCAGCTCGCCGTCCTCGTGGGTCAGGCCTGCGAGAGCGGCCGGGCTGGTGAAGAAAGGGGCGGAGAAGTTGTAACCCAGCATGGTGTTCGGAAGTGTGCTGAAGACGTTGGACGCGTCGGCCATGGCCTGAGGCCGGAATCGAAAACGCGAGAAGGCTTCTAAGTTGTTGCGATAGCTCCATTCGCCCGCGGCGCCGTGGCTGTACATCATGTAGGGGATCTCGTCCATATAGTGGCGAGCGATGTATTGAAAGTCGTGTAGGCCGACCACAGAGGTCAGGTTGGGTAGGGTCGTACCATTGTTGAGATCACCGAACGCCTTCGCGGCGTCGATGTCAGGCTCCTTGAGGAAAGGACGGGCTGCGAATGCAGCTGGAATGAGGAGAGAAACGAAATGAAGAAGAGACTGCGTCATCTTTGGTGTTGATGGAATGGCTTTGCTCGGACTAGGAGAGCATAGTATTTATAGGTAATAGGGCAAGTGAAACAAGGACTGCTCGGTCCAGGCCCAGAGCAACAGCTCTCGTATAGAACGCGAGCTACGAACCCGCACACGAGTCCCACCCGGCGAGGCACAGACACGATAAACTATTGTCGATCATGCTGATGGCAATACGCTAGAGCGCTTCCGATACTTCTACGATTTGCCTTTCTGTCTCGACTAGTGGATATTTAAACGCGCTCGGGGAATGATGCAAGTATCCAATGGAGTATGAGGAAAGGGTGGTGTTGATGATAGTCGAAGCTGGTAGTATAGGCTACTCAGCACGTTTACCCTAAAAATGATTGAGGTCTGTCGTCATAGTCTTCCTATCCCCATGGAACTCTTCTTATTTCTGCAAACCTGGATCCATCTTCTTACTATGTAATGCTGCTATTCGAATATATATAAGCGGGCTTCGTATAACTCGAAATTAGTCACCAGCAAACATTAGCGTGGATGGGTTTCAACAATTTGAGAGTTAGAGTAGAGCACGGAACAAGATTTGTGGATTTTAGGTTGCATTTTAGCTCGTCTAGACTCAATGATAACCAACTGTAACAGTCTAATCCAAAGTCTAGAGCATCAAAGAAAAAGTACAAAAACAAAGAAAAGAACATATGCACGATATCTCCAAAAGCACCAAAAACATTATCATGGCACGCTCCCAACGGAAGACCAGAGGCAAGCGTCCTTGCCGTCATTCCCATGGGAGGGATCTTGCCATCATCAAGTTATGTGAATAGAAAGCCATCGTCGTCTAGCAAGTGAGGTCACCGGTGCTGCCATCGTAAGTGCAAGCACCCCTGGCGTGGGTATAGGACAGGTTGATGTAGCCGCCGTCGCTGTAGGTCCAGAAAGCGTTGCCGGCACCCAGGTACATGCAGTCGTAGTCTGTCTTAAGGGGCCCCAGGCTGAACTTGGCGTCGCGGAAACCGGCGACATTGTTGCGGTCCTTGACGGCGTAGTCCTTGTTGTAGCACACGGCGGCTTTCCAACGGCGGGGGTCGGGGTTGTTCTTCCACATCTCGCGGGTGGTGCTGCGCGTGAACTGCTCGCGCGCGCTGTCCCAGTTGTTGATGTTGCCGATCAGGCCGACGGCCGCGTTGATGGCACGCGTCGTCAGGTCACCAAGTGCGGCGGAGCCGATGGTGCCGGCCATGCCGATGACGACGGCAGGGAGAGCACGCTTCTCGAGGCGCGCGCTCGACTGCGGGTCGATGACGAGCTCGGCGTGGGCCGGAACGCCGTCCCACTGGACGATGGTGCCGTCTTCAGGGGCAGGGGTGGCGGCGGCGGTGGAGTTAGAGGCTGGGGTCGCCGCAGGGACGGCAGCCGCGCTGGCGATGGCGGAAGCAGCAATAATGACGGCGGTGAAGCGCATTTTGATGATTCTTTGACGTTGAAGTGTCGGTGAATTTAGAACGAAAGTGCAGTAGCTGTGGTAGCTGAACGAGTGTCGAAGCGAGTGACTGAGTAAAGAGAGCCGGAATGCTGTGCAAGCGAGTGACTGTGATCGAGTTGGTGATGATTTTCAAAATGGGGCGGGATTTCTGTCTCTTAAATATTCGAATGGAGACACTTGGATGGTCAGGTACGCCGGAGACGCAACGGAGCACCCAGAAACATGAACGTGGCTTCAGTTTGGCAGTATCAGACATTGTTGACATCATGGCGAGATTTCAGGATGGTGGTGATACCACCGTGTTTCCCTTTTCGGTTATGCCCTCCCTATAGTGCGGCCACTGTGTTTCTGTGGCTTTGCACTACGAGTTTCGAGTGTATAGATGTGGTCCGTACACGCGCGTGCGGAACGACTAGATCCTCTAGAAGCTCTGCTGGACGTGCTAGCTCTACCTGCCTCATTAGGCACAACCTCAAGATTCCGAGCTACACAGATAGGTGGGCACGTTTCCTATTAGACCCAGGGCTCTTGACCGAAATTGGCTGGGGAATTTTGCTGATGCAGCTAAGCGCCAATTGATATGAAACCGCTGCGGTAAGGTGTTAATTTGCAATCGCTTTCCCACCAGCGTCATTTGCATTCGGTGCGTTTTCCATGCAAGACATAAATCCATTGGGCATCAAGCTATCAAAATAACACCAGCTGCTTAAAACGATAGGCCGAGGCCTGGAGACTAAAGAGAAGGTAGCTAATGTTCTTACGCTTAGTGATCTCATCATTGTCTCCCTCTTGCTTCGTTTCTCTACCTGTCTACCAAAATGCATAGTCAATCGTCGGCGTTGCCTGAAAGGCACAGCCTTGTAAAAAGACTACACTCTATTTTGAGATCGAGGCCACTCCGTAGTTGATGAAAACGTCGATGGCATTGCTGTCGTTGTTTAAATCAAGCTAAGTTGGTAAAGTGTCTATGCTGGTTTCTGCCTGGCGTGTTCTTGGCCGCCGTTGATCACGCCATCTAAGCTTTCTACCGGATCCAGCCCGGTCATCTGGATGCGACGTGCAGAGAGCTTGGCAGTGATCAAGTCTATAGGTCCAGGTGGACGAACAAGTGACGAGTGTTTCAAAGCTGTATGCTATTTAAATCTCTCGTACGAGATCGTGGATTGACTGCACGCTCGTCGCGTGGAACGAAACGGAGGACGCTATTTACGCTCAAAAAACACTCGCTCCACCCGCATGTTCACACCCGCTTGGTTAGCATCTGCTCTGCTAACGTTTTGGAACAGGTGATGCAAGACTCCGTATTGCGCCGAGGAAGAAGAGGTTGGTGTTCATCGGTGGTAAGCCTCACCCTGGTCGAAACGCTCCGCTGCATCACAAACGGTGCGGCCCGGTATCCTTCCGCCTCCGAGAAAATACACATTGGAGGATTGGAGGCCACGGTTCAGCTTATTCTGCAGATCACTTTCAAGGTCAACAAAGTGGATGGCGCACCATTTGACCTGCGCAGTGGTTTGGCAACGGAAGGTGTCCGTTCCATAGCAAAGACTTAAGTTGATGTAATCACATATGCATTAGTTCAATGTCCACGGCCTGAAGCATCCGTGCTCTCTTAGAGTTTGTCTGTGAGGGAGCTGGTGGTGAGACGAGAAGACTTTGCTTTGGATTCGTGGCAGGAGAACTGGCAGCTGCAGGTAGTGGCTGAACCACACGGAGACAGTCAGAAACTGCGATCAAACTAATTCACGTTTGGGTAAGCTTGAACAGGCTACTTGCAAGCTGGCTTGAAGTGTGTGAGCTTTCAGGGCTAACTCCGGGCGTACGTCATAACGTTGCACCTGTCCAGATGCTGATTCCGGGTTTCATTTGCCTGATCTTACGGGTTTCGTCCGTTCGGGCGCACAAAGTAGCAATGGGTGAGAAGAAAAGACAGGTATAGTTCGCAGGACGTGGTGAATAGATGTGCAACCTGACCGAGCAATTTTGGCACGTAGCCTGTGTGGCTCCGAAGGATAATGAGGGCAGAAGATTTGGGAATAACATGCAAGTGAACAAGTACAACACCATAGCGAGTTATCAATCGTCAAAATTTCTGAAGCATTCTCATTAAAGTCTCTACGCAGCCCAAAGAAAGTCCCCAAAGCAGCGCCTACACCTGTCGTTCTTCACGAAGACATAACGCTCATGCAATGTAACAACGATTCAAACCTCCCTTGTGTACAAAAATTTGCTATCAATAGCAAATGGGCGATCACTATTGTCATGTGTATAGCTTAGTGTCTCCTAAATCCACGCTTCACTTCCGAGAGTTTGTGCTTCCAAACGAGAACGGTGCGGGTGATGCGCATATTATTCATCAAGACGAACCGCTTCAACCTCTTGCGCATTGGTGCACGAGGCCTATGACTCTCAGGTACCACGTCGGGCAAGGTCTCTGGGGATGAAGTGTTGACTAGAGCATCGGCAGCGGAGCTATGGTCAGCCTCACCGACTCCAGCATGGTCCGCCGATGCCATATTACCCTCGGACTTGACTCTCGAAAGAGCGCGTCCAAGGGCATATGCTTCTTGCAGTGGAGGGACATTTCCAGAGGAGGAGTCGGTGGCGTGGCTATATTCGGACATGGCAGAATCGACGCGCTTGTGGCTGACGCGTTGAGGGTTCACCTGACCATCGCGCAGCACACGGCGGAGAATTTTACCCGTGCCGTTGCGCGGAACCGTTGGAACGAAGACGAACTCAGCGGGCACCTTGTACCCAGCCAGCCGCTCCCTCAACCATTTGCGGAGCACTGTATTATCAATGGGAGCTCCGTCCGAAGTAGAGACCTTACGGACGACGTAGGCACGGATGAACTCTTCGACTCCGTTGGGTTCCTTGATGCCGATCACGGCTGCATCAGCAATGGCGGGGTGTTGCATTAGCTCGGACTCGACCTCAGTGGGTGACACCTGCCACCCACGGACTTTGATGAGCTCCTTCGCGCGATCGATGATGTAGAACGAAGGGATGCCCGTTGCGGAGTCAGTCACGCGATAGCCAATATCGCCGGTCCGCAAATACGTCTTGCAAGGTGTGAAGGCATCAGAGGTCGCGGTGGGGTTTGAGATGTAGGCTAGTAGAGGATGTGGGACACGAGCAAGCAACTCCCCTGAGACATAGTCAGTCGTGATGGGATCGCCGTCGTCGTCGACGATTGTGATATCGAAGCCGTGGAGGGGTTGGCCGACGCTGTCATCCTCCCTCCTTGTGCGATCTTGGACACACGTGATCCAGCCGGACTCGGTCATGCCCCATACAGACCGGACGCAGGCATCCTCGTGAAGAAGATCATACAACGGTTTCTGCTGTGCAAACTTGACGCTCGCGCCTCCCATCCATATGGATCGGAGACTGCGCAGCTGCTCGGGTGTTGCCATTGCAGACTTCGGCAAAGCAAGTAGCACAGGCGGCGGCACGTACGTCTCGGTGATACGAAACCGCGCGATTGAGTCCAAGAAATGGGACTCGGCGTAGCGCCGCATAATGTATGTAGGGATGCCCTGGCGGATGCTCGAGGGCAGGATTGGAGAGCCGAAGGCATGGAAGGGCGGCAAAGTCAGAAGCCGGGAGCGCTGGTTGCCGGTGTCAGCTTGAGCGCACGTGAAGGGCTGTGAAAGTGCGCAACATACAGAATAGTCTGCCTGCTCACATTGCGCCGCTGCCTGAGTTACGTGGTAGGAGTGAGTAATCATGGCGGCTTTCGGGAGACCAGATGTGCCACTAGTTGAGTTGTAAGTGGCAACAGTCGTCTCTGGATTCGGCACCGTGACCCAGTCCGACTCGCCGTGGTCAAGCAACAGGGTCCAAGTGGGTATGGTGGAGTCTGGGCATGCCGTGTCGGTGTCGAAAGCATAGATGCGCTCCGCTGATATGCCAGCCAGTTCCGCGGCTGCGAGCGTCTTCTCGAGCATGGGTGGTTCAACGATAAGCAGGCTCGGCCTGGTCAAGTCAAAATGGTGGCGTAGCTCGTTCGGCGTGAAGGACGGGTTGATGCCAGTGAAGATGGCGCCAGCGCCAATAATGCCAAAATACAGAACCGAGTAGTGGAGATCGTTGAAGCAGTTCACACAGACGCAATCGCCAGTGCGGATGCCGTTCGCACGGAGGCCGGCTATCAGCTTGCGGACCTTTGCCGTGAGGAGGCGATGCGACAGCCAGTTGTCGGGGGCCAAGGCGTCTATCAGGATCGGCTTGTCGGGGTCAGGGAGGTTCCCACCGAATGTCCAGGAGACGAGATCCATGGCTGCAGGGGTTCAGAGAAGATGGCACGAGAATGCGTGGAAAAGCATGCAACGAGGCGGCTGGCTGGGGAGGAAGTGGGACAGGAGCACGAGCAGGCTTTAAGGATGCAGGAGCTACGGGCATTGTGCGGGATCAAGCAGCGAGAGTGTTAGTAGGGGTGGTAAGGGAGGATTGGAAACGGAAGTGATTGCACAAAGCTGCCGGCAGTTCGTGGCGATGGCTGACAGGAAACGGCGGCGGGCTGAGCGGCATTGGACGGCGTCATAGGCATTGTTCTCGGCAGCCAGTGGATTTGGAGAATGCATTGTTCCTCGGCTAGCATCGAGCAAGTCAGTGATGGAGGCATGTGCGGCGTAGCAGAGATCACACTTGCCTAGCTTCAGCGCAGGTGCAGTTCGAGTCGGGGTCATGGTCGGAGTTGACTCGAGGCGAGCGTGCGGCGTGATGTTCAGCGCGTGTGCAGCAGCGGCGGCGGCAGCAGCAGGAGCAGGAGCAGCGGCAGTGGTCACAGCGGGTGGAGCACGGGTGAGGAGCGAGGCTGGGCTGGGAGAACGATTGGTGGGGGTTGTCGGTGAAGTGGAGGCTAGCAGCGAGAGAGAGCGTGTTTGGCGGCGATGGAGGTGTTGTTGCTGCGATGGGCGGCCCGAATAGGCGGGCGCGACCCTCCCAGCCTGGCCTGGCCTGGCGCGTAGCGTAGCCGTAGTGCGCGCCCGCCTGGAAAATCCGCTTCTCTGAGCACTTCTGGCCTCTCTCTCTCTCTCTCTCTCCCTTCACCGCCCTCCACCCCACCACCACCGCCCGAGGGACCCCAATATCCGCGCTCGCGCTCGCCCTCGCGCCCGCGCCCACGTCCGCCCTCACTGCTGGTGCTTGGGCTCAGCTTGCTCGCTCGTTTTCATTGCCCACCATTTCCTTTCTTTTTCTCCACCCACCCAATCGGCAGGTGCACACCCATGCCCGACGGCGTGACGCAAAGGGGCTGCGTGCGGCTCATCGGCGCGCCGCCCGCGCAGTGGGCTGCCTCATCCACGCATACCTCTGCCGACTGCCTGTTCCCGTGGCCCTGCGACCTGGCGAACTGGCGACCAGGGGCTTGGGAGTGATGGCTGTCGTTCCGCACCGTGTCCCAGCGCGGTGGCCTGCACTGGCGATCCCGCCTCGCGTGCGCGCGTGAGCCCTGGTGATCTGCGTTCTTCTTCACCTCCCCTGCGCTGCTCCAACCCCATCGCCCTCCACCGGCCTCCACCGGCCTCCACCGGCCTCCAGCTGCGCCGCTCTCATGCGGATCTATTGGCATCGCCCCGTGTAGCCCCTCCCGCTGCCTTGGGGCAGTGGATCCCACGCCGCCCACCTGGTTCGCATCCGCCTGTTCTCCCGCCTCCCGCCCTGCCCGCAAGCCAATCGCCGCCTTATCTTCCTCTTCTGTCGAGTCAGCCGTCAAGAGGAACAGTATTCTGCTCCGTCGCGCTAGCTCCTTTCGCCCATTCCCAGTCCCACAGGGCTAGTCTGCGCTGCAAAATCCCTGCCCCATGCTCACCACATGTGCTTGTCTCTACATGCCTTCAGCTGCCCTCTGCTCTTCGTCATCCACATACAGATGTCTTCCGACTCAGTTCCGATGGCGCCCACGGTGCATCTGCACGCCAATCATGCCGGGTCAAATGTGACCGAACACACACCCGCTTTCCTAACTCATGCCATCCTTTCGTCTGCCAAGCTTACGCACACCACTAGGGACTCGCCAGAGACGATGGACCAAGACCGAGGCGAGACGGAGCGAGATAGGTTGTATGTGCACGATCATAACAGGCTATGACATGGGCGATCTTAGCGCGATTGCGAATTTTCAGACCTCGTGGGGCCTCTGGCGCCACGACCTTGGTGGAGACCTCGATCGCGTTGCGGCATACGGACTCACCATGTATGCTGCTGTTCGCTGCGGCAGCTCCTATCGAAGCGGGCTGTGCTGACGGTGAACCCAGCATCCCTGCCTGCACCTGCATTCTAGTGCAGGCGTGGTTCAGCCCAGTGTTGACTGCAGCGCTGTACGTATACAATGTATGCACCGGCTGTGCATGTACTGTACAATGTGCCGACACATGAGGCCCGCCGCATATTTAACCCCGTTTCTAGTTTCCCTCTCAGGGTCACTCTATCACCATTCCATCTCACGAACTCGTACTACGCCCTGAATTGTAGGAGCTACTTGCGACGCAATTCTGCCTCGAAAGAGCCTTGTCCGCGCCAGCTGAGGCGCTCCATTGTGTTAGCAGGACATTTGATCCCTCAATCACGCAACCGTCCTACACATATTCCCCTGCTCTACCTCTTTACACTTTCACTCCATTGCTCACTACACTTTCACTCCATTGCTCACTAGTCCATCGGGACAGACGAGAGCGTCTGGCAGCTTCTCATCACGATACCCGAATCCGTATTCAGCTCTACTTGACAATGTCTGCTGAAAAGGAAGCCAAGCTCTCTCATTTTCGAGCCGACAGCGGCGTTAGCGGGTTCTCAATCAACCGCCCCAGGTCGGCTCCTGTTGCAGAGAACTCTTTCACTGCTAAAGAGTTCTCGGACTACGAGAAACGCTTGTCACAGGAGACCATTGCCGATTTAGCAGCTGCCAATCTTCAATACCGCCTACAGGGACGTGAGATTCCTCGCTCCGCTTCGATGTCGACATACTCCAATCGGTTCACAGCCAAAGATTTCGCAACCTACGAAAAGCGTCTCCGCTCAACTATCCATGCGAGCGCCCCTGCTCTCGAGGCCGGTACCTTTAGTAACGATGAAGTCGCGGACGAGCTTGCCATCGCCGTCACTCTACCAGACAAGCGACAACCAACTGTCGTACGTAACCTACGCCACAAGATCTTGAGCGTTTACCGCCGCATTGCCACGTTGATCATCATCGGCAACCTTATCGCTCTGATCTGCTTCGTCAGCTCCGCTGGTTCCCTTCAGAACATATCTGCGGATTACATCGCCACAGCTACTTCGGTGAATTTCTTCCTCACCATTGCTGTTCGACAGGAGTGGATTGTCAATTTGCTCTACGCTACTTGCCTTTCAATCCCATTGGGCGCTCCTCTCCGCCTTCGCCGAATTCTTGCCAAGGTGTATGAGAACGGAGGGTTCCACAGCGGTACTGCCTATGCCGGAACCGCCTGGTTTACCCTGCTTTGCGCCGTTCTCACTCGCATGTATATGCACGGCAATCTAGCCAACACGACTGCCACTCTCACTGTGGGCTACTTTCTGTTGGCTGTTCTTGCCATCATCCTCGTCTTCGCGCTTCCGCACATGCGTATGCGCTGGCACAATGCATTCGAGTTCACCCACCGTTTCCTTGGCTGGATGGCTGTTGCGTTCCTCTGGGCTTTGCTTTTTCTTCTGGTTGAGAGCATCCGTATCGCGACCGGGGTCAGCTTTGGCAACATCCTCGTTAGGGAAGCCGCCTTCTGGTTCTTGATTGGCATCACCCTTATGATCATCGCACCTTGGGTGAGACTTCGAAAAGTGCGCTTCACAGCGGAGAATCTCTCGGATCATGCGGTCCGTCTAAACTTCAATGAGAAACTCTTCCCGATCCGTGGTGTCGCAATTGCCGACTCTCCACTCGGCCAATATCACTCTTTTGCTACTTTCCCTAACCCCCACTCTTCCGAACCCAACGGTCAGTCCATCATCGTCTCCAAGGCTGGTGATTGGACTGCCGAACAGGTTGGCAACAAGAATGCCGACCGCCACTATTGGCTACGCGGAGTGCCCAAAACCGGAGTGTTGGCCATGTCCCTGATCTTCCGTCGCGTCGTCATCGTCACAACTGGCTCTGGCATCGGCCCCTGTCTCGCCTTCCTGAACCTCCCCGAAAACCTGCGCCGCCCTTGTCGTGTTCTATGGAGCTCCCCGCGCCCAGCCGCCATTTACGACAAAGAAATCTGCGACTCGGTCAAGGTTTGCGACCCGAATGCTTTAATTTGGGACAGCAAGGCCATGGGCCGTCCGGACATGGTTCAGCTCACCTACAATTTATATCGCGAAAGCGATGCTGAAGCCGTCTTCGTCATCAGCAATCCGGGTCTCACCCGCAAGCTCGTCTACGCTATGGAGAGTCGTGGAATCCCTGCCTTCGGCCCCATCTGGGATTCGTAATTACGCATTGTGCTTTGAGACACCAGCAAGAAATACCTGTAGATGGGATAAGCAACGTTACGATTATAGGTGCACCTGTGTTGATCTGTAGGCTGCACGGTAGCACTGCGGGGCTGTTTTTGAGACAGTTTCATGTAATTAGATGAAGACTGCATAACGGCTGACGGGGGCTCGGTGTTTTGGCGTTATCGTTTCATTATGAAAAACTTTGAAATATCCATTGAATTGGTTAGACTTTCTAATGCCGAGTTCCCTTTGGGAAGGGCGGCCAGGGCTGATGTAAGAGGTCGAATCTAAATGCCCGAAAATAGCTGCAATACACTCCATCAAATCATCCTGCTCGAATTGTGACACCATAAAGCTTCTATCGGTATGAACTTGATCCTCAAAGCCATTCATTGTCTGGTCTGGGCAGACGTTACATCTGCTTGTACTCGTCGTTGTCGTAGCCCTTGGCAAGGTGGTATTCCCGACTCGATTACCAGCGTTCTTTCAAGACGGACTGTAGCACCTCTCAGAGCCTCTACAATGTCGTGGTTTGCGCACGGGCTAACAACAATCACTGTAAAGAGCCCTGTTCATGCACACCTGTGGCAGGTTTCGTCAGGTAGTGACGGCGTGCGGGAATTCTGATTGGCTGAGCGCGTACGCTCCTTAGCTATAGCCAACAACAGGAGCCGAAGAGACTGTACGGCTCTCTCGACTGTTTTCACAGGTATCTCAGTATAGTAGCGACGTGGGCATGTCTTCGGGATCTTTTTCGGCCAAACAGCGAGGATTGATGCCTTGTTGCCTATGCAAAACGGCGGCTCGACGAGAAAGGTATAGTGCGTGCACCAGGCCAGGTGTTCACGGGCGCATGAGCGCATCTGTCGCTAATCCATCTCATTCA
The DNA here is from genome assembly GCA_037367355.1 of Neoscytalidium dimidiatum. Lineage (NCBI taxonomy): Eukaryota > Fungi > Ascomycota > Dothideomycetes > Botryosphaeriales > Botryosphaeriaceae > Neoscytalidium > Neoscytalidium dimidiatum. The sequence goes on along the minus strand of CM074706.1, from coordinate 1,887,929 downwards.
ACATTGCAACCCAGCCTGATGAGCTACAACCGCATATGTGCCGTGTGTGGCGGTCCTACAACACCAGTTAAAATCATAAGCCGCTCCCGTCACGCCCTGCTAAGGCAGATGAGGGAGGCTGCTGGCTCATCCGATGCCGGTGAGATAGGATCATGCTATAAGCCTTAGGTCAGGCTAATGCATAGAGATTGTGGCAGCAGTAGTGCTTGAAGATTATGACCCGGAAGTCATCAGCGCCGAAGATGTTTCATGGACGAGCAGCACCTTTCTTCTTCGCTGCCGGCCGAAACCAAGCGTAGTCGAGAGGTATTCTGGTCCCAGCATCGTTCCTTACACCATGCTTATGCAATGAATAGGGCCTCTCTTCTGGGGCCTGCCGCCATTGAGAACTATGTTCGGCTTTCCATCTCCTCTGCCTCCTCTGATTCTGACCTTCACATAGATGCGCTTGCGAGCCGTAGAATTCGGTCATGGTTCGTTGTCCGCAACTTTTGGCGCTGTCCAAAGAATTGAGCAGCCTGCTTAGATCCGGATGTCCAGTCGACTCTCGAAGCCTTCGAGCGGTAAGTTCGTACTAGAAGTATGTGGCCGGCATGTATAATGACCTACCAGATACCATGTTCAAGATGTGACGAAAGTACCTTCGTTCCATATCCACCCACCCTGTCTCCGACTTCTCAGCAGAGTAATTCTTGGTAGAGATAATGTGGAAGCTCTAGACAAGAACATACTATACCACATAATTGCGGACTTATCCGAATCTCGCCTACCAAGGCTCGACTATGGCCAACCATCACAGCAGATTGGTGAATACTGGCGATGCATCTCCGGCGAAGAGGTGAGTTACTTTCCCACAATAAAATCCAGCGACTGAGATATGCTACGCCATAAGATGATGGTCGCGCATCCTACGTACATGCCGACGTTCATAACTCTCCTTCGCAACACCGTATCCACGGACGACTTCAAACTCCCGGACCCAGCCGCACTCCCGGCGGGAATTGAATTCCGCATTCGCTCCGACGTTTTCGCTAGGCTGCCATATGATGTCAGTCACCAAATCATGCTTTTGCTACCGTCCGACTCCGTGGTAGCTCTCTGCAACGCATCATTCACCGTCCACTCCTCCTTCCGGGGCTCCAATCGGACATTCTGGCGCGCTGCTCTCCAATCAGGTATGCCCTGGTTCTGGGAAATCCACATTCTCATGAGACATGGGACCATCGACGATGAAACCACGGATTACAAGGGGCTGTTCCTTTGGCTCGAAAAGAACACGAAGCCGAGGCGTTGGCTGGAGGGCCCTTTCATGGGGATCGCGAACCGCCGGAGGATTTGGGGAGTCTGTGAACAGCATGCCGCCATATATACACGCCGGATTGCGAGAAATGAACACGGGCATGACTTGATTGGGGAGGGGGCAGAGATTCGACGTCGGGAAGACCCAGTTGGAGCCGCAGAGGCGTAAGCATATTTCCCATGCCGGTGGCGCTTAAAACTTTGAGGGATGGGGGTCTGCACATTTGACTCCCTTGCAGCCCAGCTGTGAGGATTCCTCCAAAAATTGAGCAAGGGTTTATCACATAGAGCCTGAAATCCACAGATTGCGGTCTAGGCAGCCGTATTCAAAAACTGTTAGATTCTGTTTCATTTATGTTATACTTTATATCATCAGTTTCAGCCTTACGGCGATCACGGATGGTGGCTATAAGTTATGAGGGGGCAGGTGGGTAGGTGGCAGGTGGGTATACGGCGGGTGGGGATGAGGTGGGTAGGTCACAAGCAGGTGGGGAAGAAGCGAGCAGACGAAACAAGGTGAATGGAGCACTACAGGCAGTTTCCGCAAGCGCTTGGAATTAGAAAAATTAAAATCCTGGTATTGCGGAGTCAGAGCATGGGCTGCGGCAGTTAAATATGCAGCGGCCTATAAGAACAGCCGGCATGACTGAATAGTGCGTAATTACTGGTTCGTACTTTACATACCCCTCTTCTACAAATCCCGAGCTGCAATGCCGGTGCACCCGTACGCCATACACTACATATATAAATCTGGCTCGGCTGAATGTTTCTCATACAATTTCCGCAGTATCAGTAGTCTTGAATCCCGAAAATGGTAGATCTTCACTCACTGCCCGACGGTTCGCGACCCGAAAAGGCCATTCGCAACAACGGGCCTGACCACCTCGTCTTGGAAAGATTCAAACTGCGAGAGCTGGCAGAAGGCTGGCCATGTTATCGGTAGGTTCCGGAAGCTTCAACCCGCATGGTAGCCGTCCTACGCTGACCCGGCAGTTCCGGTCAGCGATGCTTGTGAGTGGGAAAACTTCGCTTCCATCTTCCATCCCGGCGCGTACGTCTACACCACATGGACCGGTCGCACGCTTGCTACGGATTTCTTTGAAGCATCTAAGCGAGGCATGGACGCTGGAGCCTTTATCATGCACCGCTGTTACGGTATTACAACCGATATCAGGCCCGACGCCACCCGGGCCGTCACGAAGATGAAGTCATCCATTACCCAGCGCTTTTCGATCGATGGCTGCGAGGTTGATGCCGATTGTGACGGTCGGTTTATCTTCTTCTTTGAGAAGGTTGATGGAAAGTGGGGAGCGAAATTCGTGCGGCATTGGTATGAGAAGGACAAATTAATCCCAGTACTACCCGGAAAAGTACCGAGAATCGACGAAAAGAAGCTGCAGAGCTACCCTCAGGGATATAAGTGCTTAGCCTACTGCCAGGAGACGACAATGGGAATCAAGGTGTTGGGGGATATGCCCGGGCATCGGAGGCATGCTGGAACCGTGAACGGGGAGAAACACGATTTGTTGTATGTGCTGGCGAAGAAGTGGTTGGACGGAGAAGATATTGAGGTTTAGAGCCTTAGCACAGCTCAGGATTTGAATGAGACCAAAAAGGTATGGATTAAGAGCTTTTCGCAAGCCTTGAACAAGGAGTATCAAATTGAATGTCAGAAGGGAAGCGGAGCTATTTAACATTCGGACCATGCATATGTTCTCCTTGGTATTCTAAACATACCATGATCACCCTGGTATTACCTTTTCTGTGATTGGTCATCTGACGCGCGACATTATCATGAGTTGACGACATCTCCCGATCGATCGCCTACGGAAACTAATACAGCCTGCGCTAAGTGTGTCTGGGTGTTCATTGCAAATGTGTTTCGAGATCAGTCGACTGTCGTCTGAAAAGCTATGGAATATTTTCGACAAATTACGGGCGTAGCGGACAGATGCCTTGAAGAATAACCGTACAGGCCCCATTCAACTACTCCTGGGATGGCGTCCAAGCATCGCATAATTATGCATCATACCTTCGAGCAATGGTTACTGTAGGTGAGACAAGAAGATTCACGCGGGTACGGCCTGCGTGCCGGTTAGTTATTCTTAAGCTGAACAAAGATCCGGACGTCGTCTGAACCCCCGGCAAAGAGGCCGGTAGTATCTCCGAGGAAAGGGTCTGCGCGGTCGGCTGTTCGCCCGGCTCACGCATTGCAGATCTCACATCTCTCGCTACCAGATCAGAGTCTGGAGAATGGATTTTTATAATGCCGAAGCAATAAGACCCCACGGGCGGCAGCGTGCTCTACATTGTCAGCAAGAAACCGTAAAGCGCCCTGGATTCCCCTGCATTCGCTCGTCGGGGTCTGCAACTATTTCGAGAGACAAAGGGGAAAAGGCCTCCATCGTCAAATCGGATCATCTTTTGCTACAAGGGTGACAAGGCTGTTTCCACGATCAATGCTGGGTGGGTCGTCGCCGGGGATCAATCGGAGGACACGCGCCTTCATAGAAGAGGATGCGCCGAGATGCTGGATCACAGTACCTGGCGGCGTTCATCTTGCAGTCTCTGCCGTTGGAAGGACGGCATGAAAAGTAGAGCGGATGAAGAGTGATAAGGGCGAAGGAAGTAGAGACCTGTTATCTGCGCTATGCCGAATGGATCGTAGGGTGTTACATCCGCGCGCCCCGCTCCGCTGCCGAATCGCGTTTTGGCTTCTATTTTGCCCGGTCGCGAAATTGCTGCCCGAGACGAGTCTTCCATCGCTCGGCATTTCCGTGCGTGTCACCAGTCGCCACTGTTCCCATTCGCAGCACTGTCGCCGGCACAACTTTCAACCTGCGCCGTCTTGCATGGAATGGTGATACTGAGACTGAGACTGTTGCTTCGCGGTGTGGACGACGCGCTGTGAATAGCGGCGTTGAAGGGCAACCACAACTACGGATTGTCGAAAACAGATGGCTCTGACCAATACGTACAATCCGCGTCTTTCACTCCTCCTACTCTAAACGTCAAATGCTTGCTTGGCGACAATGACTACTTACTGGAGTCCCATTGGAAGGTCCGTCCACACGATGCCAACGCTTCATCAGCGTCAGATCACTGCTCATCCTCAACGACTCACGCCATTGGATTGCCGATCCTGAGACCTTCCTCGCCTCCCAGGACAACCGTTGGGATCCTTCCGGTCTTTCGTGAATGTGGCTCCGCAGTAATGGCCCGAGACGCTACGAAGACCACTCCCATCCACATCGGAGACTCTGGTGTCTTCGCCGACCTTCGCTGTCTGCACGCCCCCTCCTGGACTGCGCTTGCCTCAATTTTCTTTCTGCACAAGCAGAAGAACTGCGGATCTTCACCGCTTTCGCGCTGCAGTGAGAAAAAGGACTGATCGCCATCGGATTCAGTGTTTTCGGGGGGCCCGTATTGTCGTGCTCGCGTAGCAGGAACATAACATCATGCCATCCTTACGAGGCCAAGCTTGTGGCACATGCCGAGCAGCATAAGCGCCAACCGTGTTCAGGCTCGAAATCTCCTTTCATGGACGTTCCATGGCCGATCGCGCAGAAGTGAGAGCCGCCTCATCAGGAGGCTTTGCATGTGACTTGGGAGCATGAAGGGGCCGCCATGCTACCTATTCTTATCTTCTCCCCAACGGACGTTTCCCCGAAAGCAGTGGCCGCCGAGAGCTGAGCAAGTGGCGGCGCTTACCTCGGCTGAAAGGCGTTTGGGCGCCTCTTGTGCGGAGCTCGACCCGCCACGCGCTGGAGGGCTTCTTCGAGCGGCGTCAGGTTGCCCGCCGCAGCCCTACGCCTATAGCTGGCAGCGCCGTATAGCTCTCTCCGCGCGCTACTGCTCATATCTTGCACGCGTCGGCCCGTTGCTCGGCACAAATGTGTCGCGGCGTAGCATCAAGAGTCGGCTCCTTCCGGGCAAGGGCGTGGTGGCCGCGCACCACGACGTGGTCCCTGCCCGCCAGATCGGTCTTAATGTGGATTCAGATAGCCGAGACGCAGATGCACCGCCGGCCCAGCCTCGATCACTACGGCCGACGCTCATGCAGCCCGTTTCTTTACTTATTCTCGCCGCTGATCACGTTCGCCCTGGCCCGGAATGACTGTCCTCCTCCGTCGTCTCTGGGCGGCGACAATCGCAAATGGTCGACCAGATCCCCTCGACCACCATTTCGCTCCTTTGCCTGTCATGGGTGGCGGTCAGCCTGCGATGCGGCGTGCGCGTCTTCCTCGTCAAGTCATTCGGCTTTGACGACAGCTTGATGCTCTTCAGCCAGGTAACTTTTTCCGGTTCCCGCCTCTTGGACAACTTTTGACGAAACGTAAGATCTTGTACACCGTCTGGGGTATATTTCTTTTGTTGGGTGCGCAGGCGGGGATGGGGAAGCACATGGACACACTGACCCCGGGACAGATCGTGCTGGCAATGAAGGTATGTACCTGCAGCGTGAGACGTGGGTCTTCCCATGTGGCTGATGGATGCGGCACAGTACTGGTTCGTGTGTGGAGCTCTGTACTCCTTCACCGCCATGGTCGTCAAAATCGCCATCGGTTTCTTCTTGCTCCGCGTCATCGTCGTTCCGGTCCAGAAATACATTATCTGGGGCACGCTGGTCGTGTCCACCGGCTGGGGCTTCTTCATGTTCTTTGGGACGATTCTGCAATGCAACCCGCCGTCGTATTTCTGGGACCGCACGCAGGAAGGCTCCTGTAACAACAGAACCGGCGGCGTTGGTACTGGCTACATTCAAGCCGCCATCAGCGCGACTGCCGACTTCATATTCGCGGGAATCCCGTTCTTCATGCTGCGGCATTCTAATCTCGGATGGAAGAAGAGGATTGCTATCTATTTGATCATGTCGTTAGGCTCATAGTATGTGGACTCGCACTCAGGCTCGTCACATTTGCTGACAGCTTCCAGTGCCGCGATCACAACGCTGATCCGCGTTCGCACGCTCGACGATCTCGCGAAAAACTCCGACTATCTCTATAATATCACCGGTCTTACCATCTGGTCCTGGGTGGAGCCCGGCGTTGGCATCATCGCTGGATCGATGACAACCCTGCGCCCGCTCGTCAGAGTCGTCTTCGAGAAAACTGGCTTATCCAAGTCCGGGACTAAGACACGGTCCACCACTGCCCGATACGACCCAGACGTCAACCTGGACGAGCTTCGCGGTGAGGCTGGTGTTACCAGGACCAACATCGAGGCGCGCGACAGCCCAGCACCACAGCGCAGATCACTCGAGTCAGGCGGATCCGATTGGCAGAGCTTTGGAAGCGAGGAGCACCTTCAGACGCGCATCAAAAGAAGCGTCAAAGTCACGATCGAAACATCAGATGCGAACGATGCTGCTAATGAAATCACATCAGTTCGATCTCCGACGGTCGTCAAACGAGTTTTGTAGCGTTATTCTAATGACAATCAGCAATGCAACGGCCTTTATGATTACTTGGTCGATCTCGTACATCCTGGCAGGTACATCGTGGTAGAGGGACGGATGTAATTGGGAAACTCGCCTCCTTACACGGCAAGATGACGGACACGCCGCGTGAAATGCCTCTTTCGACACCAAACCGGAAAATGACGGAACTCGAACGCTGTGTGCCGCCCCCTTTTTTTGTTTCCACTTCCGAGTGAGCGCCGCCCTCCTCGAATTGCCAACCCGACCTATGAGTGTGGCAGTTTCTTGAGTTGGTCACGTTTATCGTGGCCCATGAACAACAACGGACACTCGGTATCCACACAATTACAGATTCGATTAAGTGCTATGCGGGCTCCTATACAGCCTGCTGGAGATGCAAATCCATCTCGATGAATGGATTACTGTCAAGAACCAACGAGCGGATTTGACGGGATGATTTGACCTCCTCAGATCTACGACTAATCACAGACGCTTAGGTGGCCTTAGTTCTTGCCCCCATTGTCATTATCACCGCCGTCATCAGGCTTCTCACTCGGCCCGTCGTTATCTCCCGAGTTGTCTCCAGGAGTGTATGCATAGTTGCCGCACTATACAAAAGGTCAGGACGTCCGCTCGTCGCCAAAAGTGCGAAGCAATGCAACACTTACTGACAAGAAGGCGGCCAGGTCAGTATCGAGCTCACTGTTGTTGTAGTCACAACCATGCAGCTCCCTATCGCCGTTGCAGTCGTAGTATCCCTTCGAATCCTGGATCACAATGCCCGAATAGTCGCCATTTCTGCTCGCGTCGCTGCAGCCTTCGAACTGAACCGTGACCTTCTCCTGGCCACCGGTCGCCTCGTTCTGGTCATCGAGCTCCGGGACGCGGTCGAAAGTGAGCTGTTTGCCACAGAAATCCTTGCCCTTGGAGACGAGCTGCCGCTCCGTACACTGGAAACGGCCGTACGCCCAGGCCACGATAGCCTTGTCGCCATTGGGAGCTCTAAGACCATATCAGCATTTGAACAGAGGAGCTGCTAGAGGACAGGGAAACATGCGTCTCAACTGCGAGCAAGACATTGTATCCGGGGCCTTTCGGCTCAATCAGGTCTGTAAAGTTCGTGGTACCCGGTGGGGGTGCCGGGAGATGGTCATCCGAAGGGAATGGCATTGCTAGACCAAAGCCGGCGAAGGCGACAGCGATGAAAGAAGTGATGAGCTTCATCTTGGACTAGTCTTGGATGATGCTGTCGATGTGGAAAAAGACAAAAGAGAAACCTTTGGTATGAAGCGTAAAGAGCGAATGCTGATTTACCTCTCGGATTGTGTGTCGAGGAAGACTGGTCCAAAGGGCTGCTGGGCAAAGACAAGTTTGTGGACATGCTTATATACGTCCATTCTTTGACCTGGTGAAAGAGCTCGAGATGTCATGCCCACTGAGCTTCTTCACATTGTTGATATTTTTAGAGCGGTGAAATGAGAGGGAACGGGCGAGGTGGTTAGAGTAAGAAGGTTTGCAGTCGGTCCTGTTGTCTTGGCTTTTGGCCTTCTGCGTACAATGACAACAGCCATGTACGGTGGAGCACATTAACGGAGTGCCCGGAGCAGGAGGGTGCTTGCGCGCCCTTATGAGCACGGACTTCTTTCCCAATACACATTTCCGGCGGAGCCGCCAGAACAGCCCAGGAACAAAAGCTTGTGATTCATTTTTTGTCCAGTCCTCATTTCTCAATGAGTTTCTTCCCAAGTGGTGCGCTAGCTTCTGTCAGGAAGTGGATACGTTGTAGTTGCCAGTCGACAGTGGCGTTGAAGTCGCGGACAAGCTATGCTTGTAACTTCCCGGACGAGATCCAGTCTCTTGTTACGCAGTGCATGCCGTTATTCATCCGCCAGCAATCCTCTGTGGGTTGTGGTGCAATCAGAGTAGGAAGGAAGCCCGAGACTGAGCTCGTGAATAGACTTCATAGTCATGAGATCTACGTTTCCAGTTCCTATTGTGATGCGGATGTTTGAAAGCTTCTTTTGCTTGTTTGATTAACTCGTTGGTTTACCTAAAAGTTACCGAAACGGTCCGGGAAAGTGGAATCTTGAGCGGGTGCTACCCAAAGCGTTCGGCCACAAATTCATTTCTACCGCTCTTCAGCATCTTTAATGTAGAAGGATGCGATAGAGAAATTCACCAGGCGCTGCAAACGCGGTCGAGCAATGGTCGGATTTTGCTTTGGACAGACGACCGTAGGGCCTGAGTCCTGCATGGCCGCTGTTGAAGCTTCTTCTTTTTTACTATGAACATAAAGTTTAATTCCACAGCTCGGCCGGAGAGAAAGATGGAGAGAGTCGCACCCTCGATCATGCAGGTCTTGCGTTATACCTTCGTTCACGCACACAAGCAATAGATGTGTGCAAAATGCGGATGAGAGGGGTCATGCAGACAAGAGAAGAGTCAAAATATGCGGACTTCAGATGACGAGACAGAGGAAGGCGATGCCTTTCATTATCAAGCGATCAGGTGCTGTCGGGGGCATCTCGGCTCCGAGATGACGCAAGTCGCTGGCCAAAAACTTTCGGGGCCCTTTTCGGTGGAGTTCCAGAGCTTGCTTTCATCAACAATGCTTCAAAGAAGATTCGATAAATGCTTGCGAAACCTCAAGTGAGAGAGCGATCTGACGCCTCTTCAGACTGCGCTGTTATGCCGTGATACATCTCACGCATTCTTTGAAGAAGAAGAAAAGTCTACAGTGAGGACTACGTTGCTCTTGCCCGCCATCGTTGGTGGTAACTTATCGAGATGAACACGCTGTCGAGAGTATTGACTACTGAATTCCCATTGAGCCTTTGAAAGTCGTGTTCGGCAATCTGCAAGATACAACAGCCGGGATCGGAGGCCACACGTTAATGCCGTTTAGTGGACCCGTTGGCGGTTGAAACATCTACGGTCGGAAATGGAACATCAAGGCTATTATTTCCGCAGAAGCATGCACGTCACAGCTGCAACTGGCGCCTGAGCGAACATGTTGGCTTGGCGACTTGGACTGGCCTAGGGGAATGGGAAGACCGCATTTAGGAAACATGTGCTTTTGCAAGTTGCACAGTTACAGTACCTGAGAGCTGGTAGGAGCCAGAGACGCTTGCAAATTGTAGATTGACTACGCGCAAATGGTGTACATAGAATAGTAGACATTTTCCAAGATCCTGCGGTGTGTTTCTCTTTTGTTGACACGAAGATCAAACAGCCAAGTGGGGAGCGCCGGACCTGAGGCCTCAAAGTAGACGGCAGCAAACGCTGCCAATGGTAGTAGAATTATTCCGTGTTGCTTTGGATGCCTTGGATATAGGCTCTTCCATGCAACCAGTGAAAAGGCTTTGAAAGCATGGAACAAATGTCAATAGGTGCAGCGCAAGAAGGCAGAGGTTTCTTCCACAGATGTTGTGCAGCCACCTCGGGCCGGACTTTGGGCCTCGGGGGTAGGCTGAACCGAGGGGCCTGTTTGCGGAGGGCCTGAAGTATCTCCGAGTCAGCGCTGCATCGGCGTGTTAAAGTACTCCCGATCACTGCCGCTCAGCGCGACCGAGAGAGCTGGCGGACGCGCAACAACAGCCGCTCAATGGCCTTCCTGCGGGGCTTGTTCCTTGCGCCCGGCCAGCGAATGGCTCGAGTTCCTGTCTGCGCCGCCTACTTCTGAGCTCTGCGGATAGGCTCACGGCAAGACGCGACAAGTGCAGACAGCTCGCTGGGGCTCGGGAGCTGGCCGAGACCGGCTGCTCCCGTTGTGTGGGCGCTGCGGGTGACGCATTTTATCTGGCGGGGGCGGGGCTCCCCTGCGCTCTACCTGCGCTCTCCCTGCGCTCTACCCCACGCCGTCTCTCAAGGCTTCATCCGATCAGCCTTGCCGTGATCCAGCTGCGCCGTCGCAGCGAAACGCGCCGTCGCCTATATCTGGCGCGTCGCCCGCCAAACATGGTCTCCATTCACCATCCAATCCATTCTTTTGCACCGCCATGGAAGCCAACAAGGACCTCCGCGTTGCCGTGATCGGCTCAGGTGCGTCCTTCGCATTCTCGAGCGCCGCGCGCCTCTTCTCTCGCTGACGATTGCTTAGGTATGGGCGGCCTGACGTGCGCCCTCGCCCTCGCCCGGAAGGGCTTTAAGCACATTGATGTCTACGAGATTGCGTCAAATCTGGGATTCGTCGGCGCTGGCATTCAGCTGGCGCCCAACATGGCCCGCATCCTCGACCGGCTAGGCGTGTGGAAGGACATTGAGGCGGAGGCAGTGGACCTGAAGGAGACCAGCATTCGCCAGGGCTCTACTGACCAGGAGCTGGCCCACGTCGACCTGAATTACATCCGCGACACGTACGGCTTCCCCCACATGGTCGGTCACCGCGCCTCGCTCGCTGGCTCGCTGTACGAGGGCTGCAAGCGCGAGAGCGCCATCAAATTTCACTTCGGCACGACAGTGAAGGAGGTGATATCCTGGGGGCCCAAGCCGCGGTTGAGGGCGGAGCCTCGCGAAGGCGACCCGTTCGAAATAGAAGCAGACTTCATCCTGGCTGCCGATGGCGTCAAGAGCGTTATTCGCGACCAAATGCTAAGGGAATTGAAGATCGACGCCTCCATCATTGACACCGGCCAAGCTGCCTATCGCATCATGCTCACACGCGATGAGATGAAGCACGATCCGGAGCTCTTGAAGCTCATCGACACCGAGGCCGTCACCCGCTGGATCGGCGAGAAGCGTCATATCATCGCCTACCCTGTCGACAGCAAGAACATCTATAACCTTTCCACTGTGCAGCCGGACAAGAACTTCGCCGACGCTCCATCCATAACCTACACTACAAAGGGATCGAAGAAGGAGATGCTGAAGGTCTTTGGGGACTTCTGCCCCATGATTCTACGCATGCTCGATCTTGTCCCAGAGGGCGAGGTGTGCGAGTGGAAGCTCCGCGTACACGCTCCTATACCGACCTGGGTCAACGGGCAGATTGCTCTGGTTGGCGACGCCTGCCACCCGACGCTCCCGCATCTTGCTCAGGGCGCCGCTCAAGCCATCGAAGACGCAGCTGTCCTCGGTGAAGTCCTCTCGCGCATGCCCGATCAGAGTCCCGAAACAATCAATAAGACGTTACGCGTATACCAGCTGTTGCGCAAGGAGCGCGCTGAGACCCTTGTCGAGCTTGCCGCCGCTTCCGGCCGGGCTCTACATTTGGGCGAGGGTGCCGCTAAGGAGGAGCGCGACAGGCAGTTCGCTGCGCTCAAGGAGAAGAAGGGCGGGTCGGTGCCGGACAAGTGGGCGGATGCCGACGTACAGAAGAAAATATATGGCCACGACTGCATGCAAATTGCTGCAGATGAATACCTCAAGTTGTTAAAGGGTCTCGATCAAAACGGCGCTTCGTTGTAGGAGTTGATGTCTTGGCGCATTCACATGTTCATACTAGTGTTTCGAAGCGTTTGAAGAATAGATTATACCATTTTGAAGCGGATTCCGTACGGCACGGTGCTGAGAAAGGGCTTGTGGGGTGATTGTGGTATCCGAAGAACATCAAGCTCTCTCCTCCTTCTTTCTCTTCAATTTCACCAGGAATTCCCCATCCAAGTCCGAAACCCCGAAACTGGTCATAGGAGGCATTGCTCTGGAAGCATCTTCCTTTCCAGCAAGCTCGAATTGATACCTTGCTATTAAGGAAACCGCAATCTTGTTAACCTCGACACTAGCCAGGTTCCGTCCTATGCACGCCCTGTGCCCGGCACCGAAATGCATTAGGTACTTTGTTTTCTCTTGTCCATCACTGACCATCCACCTCTCCGGCACGAACCGGTCCAATTCTCTGCCGAATACAGCAGGGTCATGATGCAGTGCGTGGTTGGTAATGCTCACATCCGTGCCACCGACCAAGGGTTCGCCAGCAATGATGGCGCCAGATGGCGGCACAGTACGCATCAAGGGCATGGTGAAGACCGGGTTGATGCGGAGTGTCTCGTTGACGATGGCGGAAAGATATTTCGCGCCGGTGGTGCTGCTGTACGCGTAACATCCTTCCTTACTCTTCCCAGGCTTTTCAATGCCTGAGATCTCATCCTCAAGGCGGGAAAGCGCAGCCGAGTTCCGCAATAGATGCCAAAAAAGCAACGTGGTAGTCGTAGCCGTGGTATGAGATCCCGCAATGATGAAACCAAATGCTTCGGTTTGAATATCGACAACATCAAGACCTGATTCGCCGCGCTCATATTCTTCAATCAGCTTCGCAAGCAGGTCACGACGGTCACGATCGGGCGCTGCAAGACGGGCGGAAACACAGTCGATCGCGAGCTACTCCCTAGTCAGCTGCTTGATAATACTCGCTATGGCTCTTACATACGACTGCATACCTGGCGAAGCTTTATGCGCCCTTTGATGACTTGCTGTAACGAGCCGAGGGGAACCTTCGGAAGGTATTTGTTTATATAAGGGATGATAGGTGGGAATTGACCGCTCAACATGGCGAGGAATACCTATTTATGGCATCAGCCTCGGCTAACGGTGTAGAGTAATACCTCCATCTCACGTGTTCTCAGGGGTCGCAACAAACAAACCAAGCAAACAGTTTTCGCTATAGTATAGCGCAAACCAATACTAATTTAGTTAACTGCTAAGACGAGCTAAGTAATTAGTTTTAGAAAAATAATAAGTAAAATTAATAGTTCTTATTAACTAATAGGCGAAGACGCGTCGCGTACGCGTAAAAGATATAAGAATTTACTATAGAAACGTATTAAACGTCTCTACGTACCTTAAAAATAGGATAAGAGGTAAGAGTCGTAGAAAAGAGGCCTAGAAAGTTTATAATATATTTTATAGTATTAAGCTTTAGCGTATCTACTCTAGGCTAGTACGGCTATAAGTAGTCTAGTATTTACTAAATTAGACTTAGCGTATCTAATATATCTAGTATCTTACTTCTCGTCGTATCTTCTCGCTAAATCTTATAACCCTCGCTCCTCTATAAGATAACCTTAAATATATAATAATATAGCGTAATTTTTATATTCTTTAGCGACTTAGTTAATTCTTTATATTCTTACGAAACCTTTCTAAGTCTTCTAACTACGTAACCTATAAATACCTCCGAACTCGACCTCGAGAAAAAGCGCTAAGACTAGTATCTATTAAAAGCTCTCGATTTTCTTAGCTAGATTCTCGAATCTTAGCTTCGTAGCTATACTATTACGGAGCACCTATAGGAGGATAGAAGTTAGGGTACGGCGCTAAGCGAGTTTCCGTACCGCGGACCGATAACTACGCTTATTACTTAGTACCGTTACTAACGGTTATAACGCTAAGACCGCACCCTTATAAATATAACCGCCTACTATAATCTACCGTAATATAGTAGTTAGGAATTACGGTTATAGATAGATATTTCCTTATATATAAGTATACTTATTTATAGTAGTTAGGACCTCTATAGTTAAGTCTAATTATTGTCTTATACCCCTCTTATATCTTCCCTACCTAACTACGGCTACTATCCTCTAAATATAGTATTTAGTAATATCCTAGATAGCGGTAGTAAACCTTAGACGCTATAACCCTCCCCGACGTTCTAATCTTATCCCCCTTCTCGAGTCCTAGCGTAATACTTTAACTACTACCCTATAGACACCGAAGGTAAGTAAACCTATCGAACTAACTATAACGACCTAGGCCGAAATCCGCGCCTCGCTCCCTAACGCGGAAGAGTAACTATATAATATCTACCTAGTAATTCCTAGAGAACCCGATACGGAGACCCGTATAACTATATCGGAAGCCTACGCCGCCGGGATTACCTCCCTAACCCGCGACGTTAGCCGACCTCGAATCCCTCTCGATACCTCCGAGAACTATGCCCTAGTCCTACTAGAATACTTTATTAGAGGGTAGGCCTTCTTAGTTAACCGCACTATAAGACCCCGAGAGTAATCTCCCGCTATAAAAATTACTCCCGCCCTATCTACCCCTATATAAGTATAAAACCTAAAGTTTAAGATTAAGGAATCTAACGTTTTCGACGGTACCCGAGGAAAACTAGATAAATTCCTACGGTAACTATATACCTACTTCTACTTATTTAGTATAGCTTTCTAGGATGATACCTAAAAAATCTTCTTTACTAAGTCGTACCTCCGCGGAAATACCGCTTAGTAGTTTAAACCCTACTAGAACGACTTCGGAAAACTAGACTAGTACGAGGAGACTATACGACTATTCTATAGCCTCTATAACTTTACTAAAACCCTCCGGGAAACGTTCGAGGATAAAGACTAATACTAAGATACGATATACCGAATCTAGACGCTTAAATAAACCGGGTCTATAGCGACGTATATAATCTAGTTCCGACTCTATACCTTACGACTATAATAGCCCGATAATATCCTTAAAATACTATACTACGAGGGATTAAAAGACTATATTAAGGATAAATTCGCTAGAACTAAGCTACCCGACTTCTACTAGAAGGTAGTCCGTATCGCTATTTAACTCGATACTCGGCTATATAACTAATGTAGAGAAATAACCTAGTCTACTCGCCCTATAACTAACTCTATCTAAACTAGGAATATAATAAGCCCTAGTAAGCCTATAGATCTAGATAGCGTTAAACGTAATAGGCCCCTATTATAAAAAGAAAAAGACCGTCGCCATAAGGAAGACCTATATCTCCGATACGGAAAAAAGGGATACTATATACGATAGTATAAAGGAGGTAATAAGACTACGCGCTAGACCGCCGCCGCGTAGGTAACCGAAGTAGAGGACCCCTATAATAAGTAATACTAGGCCGACTATACTAATAACGAATGCGAAAGCCACTAAGAGCTAAAGGAAACTAACGGTTATTAGCCCGAGGTAAAAAACTAATTAAGCCTCTAACCTAGGGGCGGGTAGAGGCGTAGCTTCTAGCGCCCCTTTAGGTAACTATAACTACGACCGGTAATACTAATAGAAAACTCCCCTCCACGTATACTATAAATAACGAAGAACCTCCGGCCGAGTATGCCGAGTATCTAGTTATTAATATGCTCGCTAATAGACGACGAGCCCGTATCCTTATCGATTCGGTAGATAGGGGCAATTATATTAACCCTCGTTTCGTAGAAAAATACAATATAAAATTCCGAGAAAAAGAACACCCCTACGAACTTATTATAGTAGATGGCTTACCTAGTATATATAGAGGAGGGTTAATCCTTATAGAAATCTAAGGACTCGTATTATCCCGAGGAAAATACCGAGAAAGAATCTACTTAGACATTATAAAAACCCCCGGATATAATATTATTCTAGGACTCCCGTAGCTCCGAAAATAGAAACCCTACATCGATTAGAAAAACGGAGAAGTAAAGTTTAGGTCCCGAGAAAGAGACGAGGCGCGGTAGCTGTTAAGTACTATAGCGGCGTTAGTATACCCCTAAATAACTCGGAGTAAGCTAGTATAAGTTAGTAAGATCTCTAAGAAGGCCCTTAGAAAGAAAGTAAAGAAAGGTATCCCTACCGGAATCTTCTAGGTACGTACTACCCCCTAAGGAATTAAAATCGAGACTTAGTAACCCCTAGAGGTCCGGTAGGCCTATAGAATTGCCTACCTTCCTAGAAAACGAACCTATAGACCCTAGAAACCCTAAGAACTCTAAGAACGTATAAAATACGACCTACGGCGAGTTAACGCTACTAATATAGAAAACCCCCTAGATAACGTACTCCTATAATATAGAAAATTCGATATCTTTACGGAGAAATAGGAAGACGCTCTACTAGAATACTAACTATAGGACTATAAAATATTCTTAATACCGGGAATATTACTTAAATTCGGTTCTTTATACTCCCTCTCTAAAAAAGAACTATAAGTGCTTAAGAAATATATCGAGACCTACCTATAAAAAGAGTATATCCGACTATCCTAGTTATTAGCAGCCTCTCCTATCCTATTCGTACCGAAACTAGGAGGAAAGCTACGACTATACGTAGACTACCGAGCCCTAAACGATATTACTATTAAGGACCGCTATCCCTTACCTAGAATCGACGAACTACGAGACCGACTAAGGAAAGCTAAGTATTTTACTAAGCTCGACCTCTGAGACGGCTACCACTTAATTAGAATTAAAGAAGGCGAAGAATAGAAGACCGCCTAGCGAAGTCGCTTTAGACTATTTAAATACCTCGTTATATCTTTCGGGCTTACTAACGCCCCCGTAACCTTCTAGGCTATAATTAACGATACCCTTCGAGAATACCTAGACGTCTTCTATATAGCATATCTAGACGATATCCTAATCTACTCTAAGACCCTAGAGGAATATTAGGAATACGTAGTAAAGGTACTAAGAAAATTATAGAAAAGGAAGCTATAAGTTAAGCCTAAGAAATGCGCCTTCTACGCCTAAGAAGTAGAATTCCTAGGGTTTATTATCCGACCCGGGGAAGTAGTAATAGACCCTAAAAAGGTAGAATCTATTCTTAGTTAGCCTATACTTAAGAACCTCCGAGAAGTCTAATCCTTCTTAGGTTTTACTAACTTTTACCGACGGTTTATTAAGGACTACGCTAAACTAGTAGAACTCCTAACTCGACTAACCTAAAAGACACCCGCTTCGACTAGTAGAATATATAATAGAAAGCATTCGACCTACTTAAGAAAGCCTTTACGGAAGTACCCGTCCTAGCTCTTTTCAATCCGAATAAATCTATCTACCTAGAAACGGACGTATTAGACTATACTATAGGAGTATACCTTAGCTAACCGGATAACTAAGGACGGCTATACCCCGTAGCTTTCTATTCTAGAAAAATATCACCTACGGAACTTAACTACGATATCTACGATAAAGAACTACTAGCTATTATTATAGCCTTTAAAGAATAGCGATATTATCTCGAAGGGGTAAACTTCGAAATAACGATATACTCGGACTACTAAAACCTAGGCGCCTTTATAACTATAAAGATTCTTAATCGAAGATAGGTTAGATAGGCGGAATAACTTACCTTCTTTAACTTTAAAATTGTCTACCGAAAGAGAATCGAGAATAGAAAAGCTAACGCCCTTAGCCGACGATATAACTATATACTTAATCGACCGAAACTATCCCCGGCGCTTCTAAAATAAAATAAGGAAGGAAATATTAAACTTAATAGACCTTAACTAGAGCTTACGGTAATCCGCCTCCTAGCCCCGATTACCCGAAGCTAAGCGAGGGGCCTCTAATCCTAGAAAGAACCTTCTAGGCCTCGGAGATCTCTAGAAACTACGAACTCCTAGGAACTAGTTCCTAGGAATATAATACCCCTAGGACCTAGTTCCTTAGAAGCGCTAAGTACCTAGGAATTAACCCCTTCTAGAAATATAAACTTAGAAAGATAACCCTTCTAGAAAGGACCTCCGGAGACGAATACTCTAGAGATATAATCAGCCTAAGAAGAAAATCCTAGAAACTAAGTCTAGGGAAATAATAGCTTCTAGGAAGCCCCCTCCGAAAACTTAGACCTATAAGAAAATAAGGACCCTTAGGAAAATAACCCCTTACTTTTAATATAGGAAGAGTATATCCGGGTAACCTACGAAAACGATACTATAGTATAATAATTATTAAAATAGATTTACGACTACTCGGAAGAAGACCTTAACCTTATACTAAGCCTAGAAGGGACAATCCTTTTTAAAGAACTAGTCTACGTCCTCTAACGACTACGGCGATAACTTATTAAGGAAATCTACGCTGCCCCGGTATATAGCTATAGAGGCACTAACCCTACTATAGAAAGAATCGAAAGAATATTCTATATATCGCACCTTAGAAAGCGAGTACGATAGTACCTCGTAGACTATAAAGATTACGCCCGAAATAAAGCGGCACGACACGCCCCCTACGGAAAGCTATAGCTAATTATACCTCCCAACTAACCTTAGAAATCCATCTTCTTAGACTTTATTACTAAGCTACTAAAATCTAAAGAACTACTTACCGGAGTACGCTACGACGCAATCCTAGTTATTACCAACCGACTATCTAAATAGAGGTATTTTATCCCCTATAAGGAAGTCTTAGGAGTCCTTAAGCTAGTCTATATCTTCCTAAGGTATATCTTCGTAAACTATAGAATACTAGAAATTATTATCTCCGATCGCGACACCCGCTTCCGCGCTCGATTCTAGTAAACCTTAATAAATAAATTAGAAACGAAGTATAAGCTATCTACCGCCTTTTATCCCTAGATAGATAGTTAGATAGAACGGCTTAACTAGACCTTAGAAGAATACCTACGAAGCTACGTAAACTACTAGTAAAATAACTAGATAGAACTCCTACCCCTAGTATAATTCGCTTATAATAGTATACTAGTAAAAACTATCTAAGAGACGCCGTTCTACGTTAACTTTAGATTTAAGCTACGAGCTTATAGAGAACCTATTCTATAAGAAAATATCGTATAAAAAGAAATGCTCTAAGTAGAATAATTAAAAGGTCTATACTAGAGCCTAGCTTAGAATATCGAGTTTATTAACTACCGTATAGCTATATACTATAACCGAAGGCGATAGGAGCCGCCGCCTCTAGAAGAGGGGGATAAAGTCTAGCTTCTTACTAGAAACTTTAAAACTAAACGACCGAGCCCTAAATTAGATTATAGGAAAATCGGCCCCTTCGAAATTAAATAAAAACTTTCTTCTATTACCTATAAACTTAAATTACCTAAAAATATATATCGAAGCCCCGTCTTTTATATAGCTCTTCTTAAACTAGTATCCTAAAACGCTTAAGCACTAGAATACCCCGAGGGAGAAATCTAACCCGAAGACGCACAAGAATAAGACGTCGAAAGAATCCTAGATAGTAAAAGAGACTTCGACGGTTAGCTTAAATACCTAGTTAAATAGGAAAATTACGACGACTTAGAAAATACCTAGGAGCCTTTACCGAACCTTAACTGCCTAGAACTTCTCGCGGACTTCCACCGATAAAACCCGGATCGCCTAGCCCTAGAGCATCCTCCTAGGATACGAAACCCGGAGGAGGAGTTAGAGATACCTAGAATTGGTTAATAGGGGCCTACTAGGGAACTACTCTATCGGCGCCCGCTACGTTACTACTAGACCCGCTAAGCGAATACGGCGTAGCCTTACTATCTAAGTCTATAGGGATATCCTAAGGAGCGCGACTCTCGCAAACGATAGTCTCCCTCTCTATACGTTCCTCCGCCTCTAGAGTAGATATCTCCTAAGTAAATAAAGTAGTATTCCGCTACTTAACGTATCGTAATAGGTATCGAATCTATCGCTTCTTACGCTAGGCGTCGCGGAATCGCCGAGCCACCGCCTTCGCGGTAAGAGCGGTACGGGAAGTAGCCTTAGCTACCTAATCCGCCGCCTTAGCTATAGTATTAGTACCCTTCTCTTCTATAACTACTTAGCTCTCCGCCTATTCTAAACGCTAAAGTAAGTTAGCACGAGCCCGATCTAAGCGACGAACTAAGAAATAGTTAGGACCGCTAGATAATAGCGAAAGACGACTTATATTCTAAATCTAGAGAACTCGCTATAGCGTTATACGACGTACGACTAATAGAGGTATAATAAGAATAAGCCGAGTAAAACTTAGCGATAATATAAAGGGGTTCCTCTCGCTACTAATAACGACGATAAGACACGTTAGTAGGACGCCCCTACGCCTTAATACGCTAAGCTTAACGACGGCGACGAAGGGTACGAGTAGAAGATATCGCGAAACTAAGGAAAAGGAACGATAAGTAAGGGCTACGCACCTTATAAAAGCTTTTGGGCCGAAAGCTATCTAGAGGGGGGATAGTATTACGGAGTACCTATAAGAGGATAGAAGTTAGGGTACGGCGCTAAGCGAGTCCCCGCGCCGCGGACCGATAACCACGCTTATTACTTAGTACCGTTACTAACGGTTATAACGCTAAGACCGCACCCTTATAAATATAACCGCCTACTATAACCTACTATAATATAGTAGTTAGGAATTATAGTTATAGATAGATATTTCCTTATATATAAGTATACTTATTTATAGTAGTTAGGACCTCCGTAGTTAAGTCTAATTATTGTCTTATACCCCTCTTATACCTTTCCTATCTAACTACGACTGCTATCCTCTAAATATAGTGTTTAGTAATATCCTAGATAGCGGTAGTAAACCTTAGACGCTATAATCCTCCCCGACGTTCTAACCTTACCCCCCTTCCTGAGTCCCAGCGTAATATATACGCGCCGTTGCGCTATTACGTGGAAAAGAGACCTCGTTAGGCTAAATCGACTTCCTCGACCTCCGTATTCCTACTAAGATCCTAAATCGACTCGAAAAGACGTAAAAAGTTCGGAATCTATCGAAAACACCTACGCGCACCTTTATACAAAATTATACGAGATTTAGAGCGCGTTTACGCACTTAGATTAAAGGCGAAGAAGCGTCCTTTTCTTTCTTTCGCTCTACCTCTTTTTCGCGGCCCGTATACGTAGAGTTTTTTACCCTCCCTATACCTAAGCGAATAACCAAAAATAAGCGAAAAAGCTTAACCGAATAGTACCGAAAACGCTTCGTTACTTCTTAGGAGAAAGTAACAAAGAAAATTCCCCGCGCTCGCCTAGAATTCGTTTATTTACGGCTTAGTTTAGACGAAACTAAAGCCGGCGATTTCTTTCTAGTCTAATTTTCTATTCCTACTATTTTCTTTCTAGAAAGAGTATAGAAAACTAAGGATATCCGCCCCTAGACTCTCCGGATTCCCTAGATTCTCTACGCCCCTTAACTCCTATTCGACTATCGACTACGCCGATAGTTATCGAATCCTCGAATACTACGGGTTCTAGTAGTATCGAAGATATTAAGATAGAAAACGACGAAGTAATACCGCTACCGAGAAGGCCGAAGGTAACGGTAATAGTAGAGCCTACGCCGACGCTAGAAAAAAGACTCTTCTTCTTACCGATAACTACGGGCACTAACCCGTTCGAATACCGCCCCGAGAAAAGAACCCGGTATATACCGGGATTAAAACTAAAGTCCTCCGCGGAATATATTAAAGCCGTATTCGATTACCTTACTAAGGTAATCGACCTCGAAGACGACCGGTCTAAGGTAAATAACCTTAGCGAACTTCTTACCGTCTTCCGCGAATATACGGTAAAAGGGAAAATCGACTTTACTAAGTCGATTCTCGCAATCGAAGTCCGCGTACTCGAAAACGTATCCCGTACGCTTTCGAATAAAACGAGGAATCTCGGGGCCACCTCCGTAGCTACTACGGGAAAACCCTAGCCCAGCCAGCTAATCCCGGTAAAAAAACCTACCTTCTACGCCTTAGTAGCGGCAGGTTTAGTTCTAAACGACGGTTTTATAACCGTATCGCATAAAAAACCAACGGAAAAAATAACTACGAAGCTCGTAAAGCTAACGTCTATTAAAGATAGATAAATTACCGTCTTCTACGATAGTATACGAGACTAATTTAACGGAATCCGACTCCGGTAAAAGCTAAATCTTACGTTCGCGGAAGCCGGATTCGTAAATAAACCCGTTATCTAAGGAACTTCCCTCTCTTTTAAGGGAAATATCCTAATTATAGGTACCGAAGGCTATACTAGCTAATTTCTCTTAGAAAAAGAGAATATTATTAGGAAAGTCCTTCCTAATTCTAACCCGAAACCAGTCGAGGCCTAGTATAAGGTTATTATCTACGGAATCCCCACGCAGGAGACTAAGGATATTCTAATCGACTCCTTTATTAAGGAGGAAATAGAGACCTTTAACGTAGATCTTTCTCCTATCGGAAAGCCCTACTAGGCTACCTCTAAGGAGAAAAGAGAAAACTAATCCGCGGGATCCATTATAGTCTCGTTTCGTACCGAAAAGAAATAGAAAAAGGCTATTAATAGCCGCCTTTTTATATACGGAATAAGCTGTAAGGTAGAGAAAGCACGGGTAATTTCTAAGGGAATTTAGTACCGTAACTACCTTAAAAACGGATACGAAACGGCTAAGTATACGAGGATACCTATATACGAAATCTATAAAAAGGAGTATCTTATAGAAGAGTATAAGTGTAAATTTATAGGCTATAAAGCCTCTAAAGGTATACGGTACTAGTACTACCCTAATTTAAATTAACTAACCCCCTTTATCTATAGATAAACTAAGAGTATTTTAAGTAAATTTAAATAGAAACGCTCTAGCTATAGAGAGCCTTCTTTCTAAAGTAATCGATCTTAAAATTAGCCTAATTCTTATATAAGAACCATAGCTAATAAACCCCGAAAATCCTAGAGAAAGGCGGTCGGTTAACTACCCCGCGTTCGTTTAAATTCTACCGGATTGTTCTCTAACGGAAAGACCGCGTACGTTAGTATATATATTCCGTTATCTAATAGGAATAGATATTAACTATAACTCCGCGATAACTAAATCCCCTAACCTAATAGTTCTAAAAATAATAGAGGAAAATAGCTAATTCTACCTCTTTAATTTATATAACTAAAAGGAATAAGGAAACGATAATTCCCCCTATACGCTAGAACGTATTCTAAGCTACTAATAGCTAGAATTCCCTAGTATTATAGCCGGGGACTTTAATATTTACTACTCGTAGTAGGACCTAAGGTTCCCTTACTCGAACGGGGCCTCCGCCCTAATTAATTAGATTAAATCTAATAACCTAGACCTACTAAATACGCCGGGAGAAGGTACCTTCTACCGGCCGAACCTAGATAGGCCTACGGTAATAGATCTAACGCTCGCTAGCCGAGGGCTAACGAATAAAATAACGGACTAGTAAATACTCGAATCTATCGGATCCGACTACTTTCCTATTTTATTTCAAATCTAATTAAATAAACGAATAAACTAGGAGAAATCTAAGCAAATTAGATTTAACTACGAGAAGGCGAACTAGGATAAATTCTCTAAGATCTTTAAAGAAAAAGCCTCGAACTTTATAGAAAAGCTACGCCCCTAGCTAGCTATTCTAGAAGAGGAGAATAAAGATCTTAGCCTAGAGATTCTAAAAGACCGTTCGAAAGAAGTCTTACTTTTAGAAAAACTAGGAGAATTCCTAACTAACCTTATACGGCAAGCAGCGGACTAAGCTATTCCGAAAACTACCCCGCTAGCTAAAGCTAAACCCTAGTAGAATTCTACTCTAACGGAGGCCCGAGGGAACCTTAAACGATAAACGCGGCTTATACGACGCTCGCCGGAGCTCGTAAATAAGCAAGACTTCCTAAAAACCCGTAACGAATACTTCTCCTCTATTTATAAAGCTAAACGGGACTACTAGAATTCGTTTCTAAGTAAAAATACCCCCGAAACTATCTTTAAAGCAATAGCCTATATAAAACACCGTCCGATAGAACGAATCCTACCGATTCGGGCTAAAAACGGCCTACTATAAGATAGCTAGAAGGGGAAAAGCTCCGCGCTAAAAAAAACGCTATTTCTATCCCCTCCTAACGTACGAATCGAAAATAACTAGATAAATTACCAGCTAGATCCAAGCTGGGAATAGCTAATTCTAGATAAAAAAGAGCTCGAACGAACGTATTCGAACCTAATAAAAGGAACTACGCCTAGACCAGATTTAATATCCTAATAAATAATAATCTAGGCCTATAACGTATTCCCGAAAGCCTTTTATTTTATCTATTCGAACCTCTTTAAATATGGCTACTATCCAAAGTGCTAGAGATAAGCAACGGAGGCAATTCTAAAGAAACCTAATAAGCCGGATCCCGCGAATCTAAAGACTTATAGGGTTATCTCTCTATTAAATTGCCTAGGAAAAGTACTCGAACGAGTAATAGCTAAACGCCTCGGTTTTCTAGCGGAAACGATAAACCTAATTCACCCTATATAAATAGGGGGAAGACTTAAAAAATCCGCTATAGACGCCTACTTTATTCTAACGAATTTAGTAGAGGAAAATCGTAAGGCAAAGCTAAAAATATCTACGCTATTTCTAGACGTACGTAGCGCTTACGACTACGTTACGCAAGAACAACTCCTAGAAATTCTAAGAAAGTTAAAGCTTCCGACTAATCTACTCGCGTAGATTAGAACTTTCTTAAATTCCCGATAACTACGCCTTAGTTTCGACGGAAATATAGAAGAGTTTAGTAACGTAGAAACGGGTATACCGTAAGAAAGCCCTATTTCGCCGATACTATTTCTAATTTATATCCGAGATTTATTCTAAACGAACTCCATTAGCTATCTATTCTACGTCGATAATATCTCTTTAACAGTAAGCTCAAAAAGCTAGAAAAAGAATATTAAGATACTAGAAAGAGAAGCGGAAAGACTCTATAAACTAGGCGCGGAAAATGCTATATAATTCGACCTCGAAAAAACCGAATTAATGCACTTTTCTAAAGAAAAAACGGCAAGGGATTCTACTTTAAAACTACCTACGGGATTAGTTATAAAGCCTAAGAATCTAGTCCGATATCTAGGAGTTTTCTTAGACCCACTCCTTAATTTTAAGGAACACGTCGATATTAGAATAAGCCAAGCTCGTTCGAGCCTTTCGAGGATAAACCGACTAGCCAATATTAAAAACGGACTAAAATCTAACGCGGTACGGTAGTTATACTTAGCCTACGTTACCTCCGTCTCTAACTACGGCTCCGTTTTATACTGGAATAACCAAGCAAATTTTAAACGAAAAGCTACGATACTCTAGAATCTAGCTCTACGGAAAATACTAGGCGTTTTTAAAACCGCTCTAATTACTCCCCTCGAAATAGAAGCCGCGATCCTACCCTCGGAAATTCGCTTAGAAAATAACCTCCGATCCTACGCCCTACGAAGTCTTAAATTAGACCGAAAACACCTAATTCGAAGCCTTCTAGAAAGAGAGTATAAATACGAAAGTAAGCTCGTTCGAAAAATTAGAGACTTTCTAAAGGATAAGCCGTATAACCTTAAAACGGTTAATCCTTTCTACTTTCTACCCTAGGGGCTATCTACCCCCTACTCAGTTAAAGTCTCTAAACTCTCTAAAGAAGAACAAGCTAAAAAACATCTAAACGAACTCGAAAACCCCCCGGATAACCTAATATCTATCTATACGGACGCGAGTTCGATTCCGAATAAAACCGGAATTAGACTAGCAGTTTTTATAGATAAAAACGACCCTACCTTTAAAGACGAAACTACTATTATAGTAGAAAATATTAGGGATAATAACCTAGTTTATAACGGCGAACTAGAGGCTCTTACGAGAGCCCTCGAACTCGCAGTTAAAAACGGATATACCGATAAAGATATTAGAGTCTACGCGGATAACTAGGCCGTCTGCTAATCTAAAAATACTATCCGGAAATCTAGGACAACTAGCGTAAATACGAGCTTTAAACGCAGCTAAAACGCTTATCCTAAAAGGAAATTTAGTTTAATTAGAATAGGTCCCCGGCTATTTTAATATACGAGGTAATGAAGAAGCAGATTCCCTAGCTAAATACGCCTATAAAATAAACCCGAATAACGAATCGACTAGCTACGCATTCTTTCGAATACTAACGTAAGTAGATTATATTAATTCGTGGTAAAAAATAGCGAATAAGTAAGCGGAAATAGCCTCTAAAGAGTCTTATCTAAGGCGGTTTAACTAGAAAATAAAACGAAAGTTAATAGATCTCTTTACGGAGAGAGAAACTAGCTTCGCGTTTTACTAGCTTAAAATAGGATACGGCTACTTTAAGTCCTATTTAAACCGCTTTAGACTAAACCCCTCTAATCGCTATCCGTATAATAATACGGCTAAATAAACCCCTTAGCACCTAATTCTAGACTATAAAAAGTATTAACTCGAAAGAGAAGATATATATACTAGTCTAGAAACGAAAAATCCCTCCTTAGACCTTATTTTTAATACTAAAGAAGGACGGAAAGCTCTTCTAAGCTTTTTATCGATAACTAAAATAGCTATCTAAAAGTAGCTACTAGAACTTACTTCGATAGAAGTCTAAATACGTACTTTCGAAAAACTAACTTTAGTCTCTTCTTAAAAAAGAAGTTATTCTCTCTTATTTTCTTTTATCTTCTACCTCTTCTTATCTCCCTACTTACTTTCCTATTTCTTTCTAAAAAGTATCGGCTTAGCCCCTACTATTACTAGACTCCTTCCCGAAGAAAACCCGAATAAAAACCCCGGTCAAAATACCGGACTAGATACGTTAGTAGACTAGCCGTCTTTTATAAGCTTAGCTTATATAAGGACGTTAAACGAATAAATAAAATAAAATAAAATACTACCTATATTACCGAATACGCCGAAAAAGTAGCTACTAAACCTCTTTTAGTAAAAAAAGAACGTTATAAAGAATATTCTTACTTCCGCGAGTATACTAATCTATATCTTATTTAACGGCTAGACGTTGCCTAGCTAGCTCTTTTATCTTATTACTATTAACGCTTATTTTCTAGACGCTAAAGAAGAGCTATTCTTAATATCTTTAGACCTTCTAAGGCTTATCAGACGTTATATAGATAAGAACTAGATAGAGCTAATTATAGAGGTCTTAAAAGCGTACGGTATTAGTATAGTTATACAACTCGGTTATATTATATATAATAACGCTACTAATAATAATACTACTCTACGCGTTCTTATAGATAAATTTCGCTTCGATATTATCGAGACTTACCTCCGCTACGCTAGCTATATTATTAATCTCGTCGCTAAGGCGCTTATTTAGGGTAAAAATATAGTAAAGGAGCTTAAATAGAGGCTAAAAGAAGTAGAGCTTAACGTCTTAGAAGTTCTTTAGAAGTACGCCTTATAGAGGTAATTTAGGCCTCTTAGTAAGCTACGCCGTATATATATATAGATTAATTTAAATCTAGAGAGGCGTAAGTTATTTAAAAGAAAATAATAGACTTATCTAGCGCGCCTTATAGACGGCGAAGTCTTCTACTACTCGCTTATTAAAGACTATAAGATTCGCTAGAACGTAGTACTCGCTATAATTAGACGCGTACGATAGTTACGAGACGCTCTTAACCTTATAATTTATTAAACGCGTAAATTATACGAGTTCGCCCTTATAGATAACGACTAGAAGTAACTTACGTACTTTAAGGAGCTCCTTACGCCTTTTAAGGAGGTTATACGCCTCGTCGAGAGCGACGGTAAGACTAGCACTTATAGAAGCCTCTAAGAGTTATTACTCGTACTAGACTACTTATACTTATACCTCGAGGTAATAGAAGCTCGTTTACGCGAAGATTAGATACTATACGACTAGTATATACGAAGAGTAGTTAATATTAGCTATATAAAGCTTAAGAAGTACTACAAAGAGTCTAATAAGACGCCTAGCTATATAATAGTAATTATACTCTATCTATAATATAAATAGGAGTTACTAGAGGTAAAATAGACTAAGAACTAGGTTAAGAAGATAAAAACTAGAAAATAAACGCCTTAACGTATTAGAATAAGAATACTAACGATAATTAGATAAGGAGTTAATATATAGAGTACTAGCTACTTTATAAGGCTTTAGTTACGCGAGTTAGATAAGAGTCGCGTATAAAAGAGGCTATTTAGTAAGAAGAGGAGTAGAAGCCTTTAAAGAAGCCTCTTATACTATTTTAATAATACCTCCGCGTTTAGCCGCCTTCGAAGAAACCTCGCCCCGTTAATAACGAGTATACGCGTTATTATACTACTCTATAAGAGTAGCGCGTAAAGGACCCTATTTAGTAGTAGCTAGCTTATACTAATATATATCTAATACTCTTATAGCTCGCGCTCCGCCTTTTTAGCGCTTTAGCGATATTAGTAGATTACGAATAACTCTTTAGCGGTATAGAAAGAATTATAATATACGATAGAATAAGCTTAGGAGTAGACGTTATAGAAGTAGAGGAATATATAAAGATATAGCTATAGCGAGGAATTCTTAGCGTTAGCGACGAGGACGTAGATAACGCCCTTATAGGCGACGGGGTATTATAATATACTTAATAACTATAATACTATAGAAATTACTCTTTTAGAACGTATATACGTTCTAGGACCCGTACTAGAGTATACTCTAGAGCGTATATAAGAGCCGTACTAATCCTATTAGAGTAAAAAGAGCCTTAATACTATACTAAGTATCGTAAAGTAGTTACGCTTATTAAGTACGTATTTAATAGTTACTCGTTTACTAAAATCTAACAATTTAGTCGAGTTAGGCATTCCTCCTCCTTATACTAATCAGTCTAGTTTTTAGGAAACAATCGCTATAACGGTTTAATGCGACCCCTGCGTGTTCTCTTAATGGGGGCAACGCTTCTTTCTAGCCTTTTTCCAGCATATTGAAAGACCTTGAGAAGGCCAGTTCGCCAAGAACGTCGATGACAAAATAGGAAATCCATGCTTTGAGGTCGACAGTCTCTCCTCCAGCCGCTGCACGATCCAAGCGGGATATGAGCTTATCGAGGCAGTCGTCGATGAACGGTTCCATTTGAGTGACAGTTTGCAGAGAGAAGCCCGGTGTGAGCGCCTTTTTCGTTGCAGCATGGATGGTCTCGTCTCTTGTACCGAAGATATTTGGGCGTAGGGCTGTAAATGCATCATAAAAGGGACTGCCAATTGTGAGTCCTTTTCATCGTCCCATAGACTTGGCGTCTGACCTCTTTACGAAAGACTTTCCTGTCAGGTAAATATCCTTCACCGCTGAGGAATCGTTGATGTCCAGATGATTAGGTCCGATTCGAACGAATCTCCCGTGTTCCCTATGTAAATCCAGTATCGCGTATTCGAGATCACCCCTGACCACATGGTACGCTTTCCACAAGCTGCTCAATGCAGCTACGAACGGGCCGGGGTATTTCGCGAGTGGGTGAAAGAAACGCTGGTAGATGACGTAGGCGGCTGCAAGACCGAGAATCAAAAGTCCTAACATGATACAAGCTTAGGTAGACCTGATGCGCGCTCGGAGAGGACTGCCTTGTACATATTTATCGGGCAACTGTGGTGCAGTCCAATGTCTTTCCGCCGGGTCCGCGACCCCGCACACGGGCTCTTCGCCATAAACCTACATGACCTTCCCCCACGCCGGTCGGTTCGATGCTCAGCAAAAGCCTATTTCATACCCGTACCTTCCGGTTCGGCAGTTGAGTGAACTAAATCCAACACCGTAGCTATCAGGAGATCTATTGCTTTGCAATATTGTGCTAAAGGCTACGTCACCGCCCTCGAAACGCCCGCACCTCTCCATGATCAGTGGCTCATCACTTATATTTGTGTAGTAGCGGGGCCGAAACGTAACAGACAAAAAGTTCGTATTTACGCGCGGTGATTATGTACATTTATTCAAGAGTTGGCGCACTCCTCACCACCATCGATTCCTCCCCCAATCCAACTCCGGGTCCCTCAACCACACCTTTGCACCTCCATCCCCTTCTCTCTCTCCGATCAGCCTATCCCATCCTTCATTCAAGTCCACCTCCATTCTGCCTTTGGCGTCAATGCTTGCTCCCTTGCCCACAACGCCAGTCACTGCTCCGGAGTGCGCCACTTCCTGTCTACCACAGCCAGCGGCAGCGCCATCATCCGGTATCCAGACGCGAGGCGCGCCGCTAACCATTGCTGGCGAGGCGTACGGATCCTTGAACCTATCACAGGCACTGCGAACATCGGGGACGTCTTGCGGCATGAGAGCTTGTAGGTGCGGGAAGTCGTTATAGATCTCCGGATGCAGGAAACCGAGGAATTTGTGCTTCAGCAGCTCTCCGAAGGTGAGTGGTGACCCTTTAAGCGGTGGCGGTGGCGGGGAGATGATGGTGGACACAACAGTCGTTGCTTTCGTGGCGGCGGCGAGGGCATCGCGGGCTGTCTTCTCCGTCGTGGAGGGCTTTGGGGGAGGCTCCTGTGGCTCGTCTTGTGTAGGGTCCGCGGGCACGCTGTCCGGTGAGATATGCACACGAGCTAGCATCTTGAGGAGGTCAAAGGTTGTTGCGACGAGCCCCTCGGCGCCTTCAATCGCTCGATCATTGCGGGAGAGGTGCTTGGTAGAGGATGAGCTGGAAGTATCGGAATCGTATTCTTCGGCGTCGGACCATGACCCGGATTGAGAATTGGAGCCTGAGGGATCAGGGTTCTTGGGGGTGGTATTGTTGGTGCGTGGACCATTGTCATTATGGATGACTAGGTCTGGACTCTCCAAATCTGGGGTTTCGAAAGGCAGGTCGCCGATGCCTGGAAACGAATCTTCAGGCTCTGACGCAGTCTGGTCACCGCATAATATATCCGAGGCTTTCTCGCCAGAAAGAGTTCGTGGAAGATTCTCGAGAAGTGGTCCAACTGCTTCATCGAGGGAGATATGAACAACGGCGGTGACAGTAATACTAATAAACATCATGACAACCGGACCAAAAGCTAGCTTTAGTGCGAAGAGGCCGAGGAGGCATACTTCAGCAAGGTAAAGCCCGGTGAGCAGCTGCTTCAATGCCAATATGTAAGAGAGCCCCCGAGTGTCGTGCTCAGAAGCGAAAACGAAGAGCAGGTTGTACTTGTAGACTGCGTGCATGATTGAGCATCCTACAGCGGTGAATGCAAGGATGAGTGGGGCGATGACGGAGTAACTGAGTGCTGGATGCGTATTAGTTTACTGTCAACGAGATCACTCAGCGTGAATTTTGCCCATACCGATGACTCCCAGGTTGATGAACACAGGTAGAACTCCTCCCCAATGCACACGTCGCAGCCTGTGCCACCTCTTATACATTATCTTTGGATCCCTGGAGAAACGCTGGACGATGTGGTATTTGAACAGCCCGGAAAGATGGACCAATTGGCCGGCGCCATTTCCGAGACACTGGATTATCATGTAAGAGAGATAGAAGTTGGAGGCTTTCGGCAGGCTTTCAGCCAAAAGCTCTCGCGCCGACAGAGGGTTTTTGATGACATTGCTGATGGACGCAGATGCTGAGGACGTAAAGGTGGTTACAAGAAATACTTGGAGCACTTGGAATCCAAAATAGGCCCGTTGGGTGAACATCTCAACCAGTGAATACGAAGGGACGCCCGCAGCTCTTGCTAGTACTGCAGGTTTGGTTAGCGCAAGAGCTGTGGATTAAGGGAACTGCCTTTACCTCTCAGTATCCCCGGCACGATAGCCATCAACAGGGACAGGGCGAACGCCGGGAGAAGTCCGGTCAGGAAGCCGATGAGTGTTTGCGGTAACTTTTCAATCCAGCTTAAGAACGGGATGGTCTCAGCAAGATATTTGATGTTGCTGGTCATGCCGACGAACGCCGATGGGATGGACCAGAACACAGTCATCAGCGCGGTCGCAGTCAGGATTCCGAAACGGCGTGCAATCCGTTCCCACCAGCGCATTCTAAGAGAGAACCAGATGATCTCGTATGGACGGACGCCGATGTACCTTTGCGACATGTGAGAGGGTCGATGGTGGGCAAGAGACTGGTAGGCAATCTGCGCCTCGTTCTGCGATGTGAACTCGATGAAGGCGGCAGGTAGGGAGCTGCCAGTGTCCCCTCGGTTGACTCGCTTCCGAACTTTGGCTATTTCCTTCCCGAGCTTCTTCAGTCTCTTCCGTGTCCACCGTATCGTGTCAACGCGCCGGCCAAAGTTGGCGAGTGGTCGGTGAACTGGCCGTGCTTCTTGTGGGATCCATTGCGCCGCGATCGACCCAGGGACGTCGAATGGCGGGCCTCCTGGTCCAAACTTGACAGGTTCCACTCCACCTGACCAGTCGGGCTTCTCGTCTGTGCTTTCAGTGCTTGCGGTTGTTGTCGTTGTTGTGTTTCTCCTCTGCTGTTCGAGCGGTCCGTGCTCAAGGTCCACGTCAGGGAGCGCGATGTCAGGATGTCCATGCCGTGCTATCCTTCTCCAAGCGATGTTGGCCTTATTCACAAGCTCCAGCTCAGCATCCTGCAGGCGCGATGCAGTTTGGTCTCTTTCCCGGACGAGTCGCTCGAGTTCCCAGGAGGTTTTGGGTATCCAGACATTCTTGACCGAGTCTCCGAAAACTTTCCGTAGTTTGGCCTCATCTAATAGCTGCTCAGGTACGCACGTGAAAAGGACCGTCCTGGACGAGAGACGGTTGGCATAGAATGGGCTGAGTAAGTATGCTTGGCGCAGATTGATGGCGTAGATGCATTCTCTACAGACGGTGTACAGGACGAAGGCTTCAAGAGGTAAGTCAGAGCGTCACGTCTATGAGTTGCGGGCAATCCTTACCGAAGAAGATCCAGGCGACGAAGCCATGGGCAAAGAACCAGCTGGGGTGTTTGACGTTCCCAAAGGTCAGACGATCGAGCTGCTGGCCGTCGCCGCCCCCGCAGATGTGTAACGGCAGCAGAATCGGCCACGTCAGCCAGCATCCCACGACGCAGATGTTTCGCAGGACGCGGAGAAAGCGAAGAAACAAAAAGCCATCTACAGATGAATGATTGAGAATGTATGTGTCCGGAATTTTCCAGAAGGCCTTCAGCCAACTAAACCACGTGTCGGGCAAGGGCGCAGAGCGCTCACTGCGCGGAACGCAACAGTTAGCGTAACGCTCGAGAGAGGGTGGGCGGCGCGCTGAACATACTACGGATGCAGAGTGGAGAGGAACGTCCGCGGCGCATAGACTCTTGGGCATTTGCGACGGAATAGCAAGAAGAGTGCGAGACACACTCCCACGTAGACGGACACGGGAATCAGGGTGGTGAAGAGGGCGGAGATGGAGGCGGAATTGGAGCCCGAACTGATTCCCGTAACGGTTGCGGATGAGGAGTTGTCCCGCGACGAGCCGATCCGGGGGTCGTCATTCTGGTTCTGTGGAAACGCAGACGTCAGAGTCGGTGCTGCACTACGGTTCAGGGTGCTGCGGTCCTTACCACGGGGCTGTCGCTGCGAGCAAACAGTTGGGCGCCATCCATGAGAGCGTCGCACGCATTGAGTCCACCGGTGTCGCTGGTAACGGGAGGAAGCTGGGGCTGTCCGACGCTGCTGATTTGAGTGCGGAGGGACAGGAGACACGATAAGCCTCCCGGGTTGCCGAAATTTTGCGCCGCAGTTCAACGCACCAATCGCGAATTGCGCCTGGTGTTCGATGGCTGGTGATTCGGACGAGCCTTGTCCGCCTCTACCTTGGCTGCCTTTGCGCCAGCGGGTCGACTGATGATTGACTCGTCAAGAACGCCCTGGCGTCCAGCCGAGGTCTAATTGGGCTTCGGCGGTCCCGATCGTGTGGCGAGCGAGCCTACAATCCACAGCTGCGCCACAGCGCCGGCACCGATTTATACTGTCTCCTTGCGAGCCAGCCGGGCGCCAGGGGAAGACCCTTGCGATGGCGGGATAGACTCGGCGCTGCGGTCCAGAGCCCTTACCCGAACCAGCCAGATGTTAGCAAAATCTTCCCCCGTTGTTCAGCAAAGGACTCCCGCTGTTTGCTTGAAAGTCTTCGTGGCCTTCAACAATATATCGATTGGCAGATCCCTTCTCGGATTGGCATATGCTGACCACGTGGCAAAGATGATCCGCCTCGCGCTGCCGTACCCTTGAATTCGCTGGGGCCGCCCAAGCGCCGGGTACCATATCTTTGGCGAACAGGGCCAGCAGTGTATTGTATTCCGAAGTGTAGCCCCACAAGTCGTATCATCATTCTGTTGCGCCGACGGCACAGTATTTTGGTGCCTCTGTTGCTAGCTCTGGACAATCGCTGATTGAACTGAAACTTGCCCCCGACGAAGGCATCGGATCGAAGGCCGAAAAATCCTCCCGGTGCATGCCAAAACTGGCAGGGTATCGATCGTCTTCACCATACCCTTTCCGACGCTGTGGGGCACCTTTAGCATGTCTCACTTCAGCTGAACTTCATTTGCATCTAGCCAAGACCTTGCACGGTTCCCTTCAGTGCGGCTCCGCCGGTAGGAAGACGAGTCGCTGAACATACTCCGAAAATAGAGGGTGCCGTGGGTGTTTGGCCGATTCTCTTCCCGCATTGCGCAATCAGCAGTTCGTTCCGACCAAAAAGCACGGGCGCGCATACGCAATAGCGCTCCTGACAGATTTCAGTCTGGCATGATGTGAGATTTTCATGACCTCAAGGTCACCAGCGTCAAAATTTCCGCTACGGATCTATCAATCTGTCGTCCGGGCATCGCAACCCTTTGGTGATAGCGCGCCTGGTTGAGGGAGCTGCGCTGACTCAGTCGAAGGGCCCACCTTCTGCCAAAAAAATTCGCCTTGCCAAGTTCATCCTGCAGATGTCATTTGCGATTGTGGTATGGAACCAGAAGTTGGGGAACACGATCTGAGTCAAGAATTTGACCCTGTCGTCCCAAGAGAAACTGAACCCCTTTCCCTGCTCGCCTGCCGCGATCCAACGAGTCAGGTCGCAGCTTGAACGGGCGAAGTAAAATATATTCTCTGATTATGCTAGCGCCTGATTGTTGTATCTCAGTCAATGTGCTCTATCACGGATACAGTCAACATGCCGCATTCGCATTAGCTCCGGATACTTTTGTTCCAAGCAGTAGTAGGTTACATGAAGATAAAACATCCACACATCCCCGCAGATTGGTGTACCCGGTAACACTCCTCTCTAAGGCAAGCGACATGTAACACAATACAGTTTGGACAATCCAGTTTTTACCAATAAGATGATGCACGACGCCTTTATTTCTACGCAGACAATGTGGGACTGCGGAAACAATTCTCAAATGTTTGATTAGTGCTTATAGACGTAGACGCCGACGCTTCCCCCGTCGAATTATGACGGAAACTTATAGAAACTCTCATTACTGGTTCCACGTTGCTGTCTACTCACTGACTCTACGTGGTGTGTGCAGTGGTTGCAGAGGTAGTCGTTGAGACATTTATGGGGACAAGCAGTGCAGCTATTTAAGGCTCGATCACACTGAGAATTTTGTAGAAAATCTCTTCTATCGACCTAAAGAAGATATGGCTAAGGAAAAAAAAAAAATTGCCGACCTACAGGGTTAAAAGAGATTATCATGCCTTCGAAGATCAAATGCAAGCTTTGACATCTGCAATTTCCATTTGTATGTATTTGTTCCGGCACCGTCAAATCTATTAGGATTCTGTTTCTTGTCTCTTTTCTTTCACCTCCCTCCATTTCCACTGATTCCAACACCTTTGCGTAGAAAGATGTGGAACTCAGTTAAGCAGGCTTGATTTCTGTCGTGCCCACTGTTGGACAATCTTGAGCTATTCCATCATGTTAGCTTATACCACGTCTCTTGAATTCCATCGAATCTTTATTCAATAGCCATGCCGTTGATCCTTGTTCTCTCTTTCTCCAGATAGCCGAACAACGGCCCTGACGGCACGTCTTCTCGATCCAAAAGTACTTCCACCATCCTCAATCCTTTCCCACTGATAAGTCTCTCATCCTCCAACACCTTTTTCAACTCCCCCCAAGTTCTCACGGTAGCCGTATAGGAATCATCCCTGGCGCCAAAGAACGCCGGCGCAAGCATATACCGCCAGCCTGCCACGTCGTTGTACTTTTCGTTCAGCCCGTGAATGCACCGCTCAACCGTATACCCATCATTGTTAATAACAAAGACCACCATGTCCAAACCTTTCTTCACAATCGTCGAGAGCTCCTGTACTGTCATCTGCAAGCTTCCGTCCCCGATGAACAGGATCGTGCGCGGATCAACGATACCATGGTAGCTGTCCGATGTGACAAGTTCCCGTTGCGCCAGCGCCGCACCCTGTGCAGCAGGCAGCATGTATCCAATAGATAGCCACGTGGCCGGAGCAAACATGTGAGTGTGCAGCGGCAAAGGTACATGCCTAATGCCGTAGCCGGAGGTGCCAGTTTCGCCAAGGACGATGTCCCCAGAGCGGAGGAAGCTGGCCAGGATGGGCCAGAGAAGGTCCTGTGTGATCTGGCCGTCCAGGGATGGCACGGCAGAGAAGGAAAGGATCCTGTCATGGGGAAGCGAGGGATAAGGGTCGTATGAGCGGGCTTTGGACAGGTCGATGCGCTCAAGCAGCCGGCAGAGAGCGGCTTTGGCGGGGATATCCCGGAATGTGAGCTGGCCAACTTTCATCTCGGTGTCTGTGAAGGATATAGTGGCTTTCTGATCGGGGATACTGGAGTAGAGGAAGGTATTGGTGGAGCTGAAATGCGGGCCGAAGCATAGGATGAGGTCGGATTTCGAAAAGAAATCTTGCGCTACCGGCTCTGCAAACCTTCCACGATAGACTCCATGGAAATTTGGCTGAGTCTCATCCAGCAGGCTCTTTCCAAAAGAAGTTGTCCATGTTGGCCAAGATGTGGACTTGCTGAGCTTCTGGACCTCTTCGACGATGCCGATGGCTCTGGTCTCACCATCAACGAGGATGATTGGCCGTCTTGCAGACTGGATCTTATCAAGAACCATTGCAACCGCTCCATTCAACCCTGGCGAAGAACTCAGATCAGCGGCCAGAACCTTCTCTTTCAACCCCGCTGCAGGAACGGGCGCTGCGACCAAGTCTTGAGGGATCTCAATGTACACCGGCCGACTGTGGAGAAGACACTGTCTCAACACCTCGTCCAGTTGCGCTGGACTTGTTCTTGGATCCCTTAGACTAGCTTGTGCTACGGTAATATGCGCATGCATCTGTCCGAAGCGGCGGAAATCCCCGTCGTTTAAGGTGTGATGTGCCAATGCCCGAGAGTCTTGAATGGCTCGGTCTGGAGTGCCGACGATGTGCACGACTGCGGCACGCTCAGCGTATGCCCCAGCGATAGCATTGACAGCGGACAATTCTCCAACTCCAAAAGTGGTGACGATGGCTCCCATTCCCTTGATGCGAGCATAACCATCTGCAGCATAGCCAGCATTGAGCTCATTAGTGTTTCCCACCCAATGCAGTCCGGCGGGTTCAATATAGTCCAGTAAATTCAAATTATAGTCCCCGGGGACACCGTGAACTGAATGCACGCCCAGCTGAGCTAGACGTGCAAATAGATACTCCGCAAGTTTGGCTGTCATTTCCAAGTCTTGTTTTGATACCAATAAAATGAAGTTGGTAGGTGTTCAGGGGCCCTTGTGGGAAAATGAAGAAAGTAGAGAATATGTGAAATAAAGAGAAGAAAGGACTGCTAGAAGCTTAGGAGCGTCATCATTTTATGATGCAGTGAAACGGTATTTGTTTGACCCCCAGAATATCTGCCTATAGTCATGACGGTCGGTGGAGCTGACGCCATCACTCCGACTACGCCGATTACTCCGACTACTCCGATTTAAACACCGCCCACTTTTGTGTTCGCTCCGACCACGCCGGCATTCTCAGAGCATGACGTGGTGTTTCAATCGTTTTAGAAAAGTAGAGTAGGTTTGCAATGCGAGAGCCTCGTACACAGGCCTGTCATTTTCCTTCGGTCCCTCTACACATTTTCAAGACAATGCTGCATCAGAAGATCACCACATTCCAAGAGAGGAGAGCGCTCCAAACCCCTCCGTTCCGCAAGCGCCCGATTCATTTTCTCGAGACATTTCAAGCTCCAGGACTCTGACTCAAAACTGAAGGCTAGATCTTGGGAGCATCGATTCAGTCTCGTTCCATGCACTCAAAGTACGGGTGTTCTGAAAGCCTCAGCGCGCGTTGACAGTCCATCCAACATCACCACACTGGGGACCGGGAGACATACGTCAGACTTCTGTCCATGGGCTTCAATTAGTATGTACGGGACGAATAGCAGCCAGATTTGGAGAGCTGACGCTGTCGATTCGATGCCTTTCATGACCTGCTCAGCTGGCGAGGATGCGTACGGTCTCTCTCTGGGCCTAAACTGTGGCTATGCTGCTGGTTCACCACAGCTCATTCACTTCGTAACTGAGCACATCGAGTTGATTCATGATCCACCACATCGATTACGATTGCTGCCTGACCTGTGGAACGACATCCGCTACCAACATTGCACTTCAAATATTCTGTAATCGCGGCGATTGGGCCATTGTTGAGGATCATAAGTATTCAGGAACGATCGACGCTGGGAAAGGTCAAGGACTGAGTCCTGTTAGAGTTGACATGGACGGCTCTGGTCTCTTGCTGGGGGACCTCGATTGGAAACTGAGTAGCTGGGACCTCGCCAGAGGAAATAAATCATTTGGCTTGTACACCATTCCATCCGGACAAAACCCAACAGGTACGACACAACCCACTGAACGACGAAAGGCTATATACGAAATCGCCGAAAAAATGACCTTTACATCATCGAAGATGACCCATACTACTTCCTTCAGCTGGACCATGGCAAGGGTGCCGAAATTCATGCCGATACGTCAGCGCAGGAGTTTCTTCAGCAACTCCCTGTTTCTTATCTGTCCTTAGACCTTTCGGGTCGGACATTGCGCCTGGGCTCAGCTTCCAAGATTCTGGCCCCGGATTAAGGTCCGGATGGCTCACCGCCAGCTCCGAGGCGGTCGAAAAGTTTCTTTTGCACACGAAAAATAGTGACGTAGCTACTAGCGGCCCTTCACAAGTGATTTTGTAGAAACTTCTAGACGAGATCTGGGACCACGAAGGATTTATTAAATGGCTGCGCCATTTGTCTTTACAGTACTGCGAGCGTCGAGACATCCTCGTCGACGCTTGCCAGCGCTATCTACTTCAAGGACATGCACCTAGACTGTTCCATGAAAGGGATTGTTTCTATGGATACCAGTCGATATCAACTGGCAGCACCTAGAGGTTGGGATGGGAGGCGATCGCAATGAGCCGCCGAATATCATGATCGAGGAGAGGATTGATGCTGCTGTCAAGAATAAAGGTGTGCTAACCTGCAAGGGTAGTTGGCTTGCCGCAGATAGAGAACGCCTACAGAGTATTGAATTTCGCATGACATTTGCGGCTGCAGCTCGAACTAAGCGATCTAGACAAGGCTGTGTGCCGAGTTGGAGAAGCCATCAGAGAGGAGTTCGGACACCTTAGACGCACACTCGCATGCTTGCTAGATTCCATTCCACTGAACACTACTCGCCGATTCGACCAGGTATGGATGCTCTGCAAGGTTCAGCCAGAAGTTTGTTTCGAAGTCTTGGAGGCTATGGCTCCCCCAGTGATTCAGGTCGTCACTTGGAAGCGCGGACGGGAGTAGCGAGAGTGGGTCCGGAGCCAATTGTGTTGTCGGATGTCGGGCAAAGTCATTGGACATGATCCGGCTGAGCAAGCTTTTGATCGTCCGGGTAGCTCCGGCGAGCAGTGCGTAATTGGGGTCTTCAGGGTGCACTAAAGCTCCTGTCTCAACTTCTGCAACTAGCACGCTCAAGTCCTGGATGGCCTTGGAAACGGAGACCTCGTTGCTTTCAGATGGGAAACATTTCTTCAGTAAGGCAAGGCAGACGACTCCTGCAGCTGCTAATCCGTAATATACCACCTACCAACAATTAGGAACGGTCACTGTTTTGCCAGTGTTTTACATACCTTCCAAACAAGGGATATCCCGGAGTTTGCCAGACGATCTTTGAGAACTACTGCCTCAATGACGAGGCTGAGCATATCTACGGATACTGCTAACAACCGAGCGTCTGGCTCAGACACTCTTTGCACTAGGGCTAGGCGCAGCAGGAACAGGACATGCAGGTGATCCAGCCGTGAATTGACGAGAAAGTCTCTCTCTACGGGTCGTCTCTCACAGGACATCAAAGATCCTTGTAACCGGAAATGCGGAGGTAAGGCGGCCCAATGGGCTTCTGCATCGGCTTGGATGGCACTGAATTCATCAGCTGCCATGCTTCATATTCTAGGGGTGGATCTTGCGAACCGTGCTTTCTGGATCCTCTCGTCCGAATTTTCTTCTCGAGAAAGATCAAGTATATCTTCCTTCAAGGCAGCACACAAAGAGGACCACCGCGTGTCTGCCAAACGGCTAAACGGTTGGTCTGGTGCCCATTGGAAGTGGCGAGGTAGCACTTTACTATACTTCTTGTGGATTCTTGGGGGTCGACCAAGGAAAATGCCAACATTTTTGTCTGCGGCATAGGCGCGGGCGAACGCTGCCTGTCGAAGGTCCTTTAAAAATTGCGGAATGGGATCCTCGCCCTCGAGTTGCTCGTGATAGCCAAGTGCAGACAGAGAACTTGTCACGTCTCCGAGCTTCCGCCACGATTGATAGCCTTTCCAGTCAGCAAGAATCAGTTCAGTTGTCGCGGCTACTCACTCTGATCACCGTGTATAAAGGTATAAAGAATGAAGTTCTCATACTGCAGCATGAGCTGCAGGTCGTTTAGGCAATCGAGTGATATGGCTATGTCTAGGCAGACATTTGAGTAGTGCGTTGCTAACCGTTGGAAACTACGTCGTTCGTGACTTGAGCGATAAAGTGGATCAAAAGTGTCAATGTCGATGGTTGCTCTTGAGACGGCGGTGAAGAACAACCCTAGAGTCTCCCAACGCGCTTCGTCATAGCAAAATTTTGAGTGAAAATCTTCGATGGTAGCATTGGCGTCAACTGTCAGTGGACTGCAGGTACGCAGAAATAGATTCCTTGAGAGTTCCATGCCGTTGTATAAGCCGGCATCAAGGTTTTTCAGGACGTATTCGACAGTTTGTACACATCGCTCCGTCAGTGACTCGGCCAGAGCGAAGTTGATACCTTTCTCAATCCAGGCACTGACAAGGGGAATCCAAGCCAGAACCTTGGATGAATAGTGAAACTGTTTTATCAGCTCAGCTCCGTGCGATACCAATTCCTCATT
Organism: Neoscytalidium dimidiatum; assembly: GCA_037367355.1. Lineage (NCBI taxonomy): Eukaryota > Fungi > Ascomycota > Dothideomycetes > Botryosphaeriales > Botryosphaeriaceae > Neoscytalidium > Neoscytalidium dimidiatum. The sequence goes on along the minus strand of CM074706.1, from coordinate 1,846,493 downwards.
CATAGGATGACCTGAACAACCATCATCATTCTCGCTCTGGTCACTGTGACCAGGTGACAGATGATTGAAAAACGTTGTGTAGCTAGAGGAGCCGAGATAGCCTGGATTAGGATAGTGTCGGGACTTGCTCAATAATCTGGCAAGGGACGGGTCCGCACTGGAGGACCTATCGCGGTTCAAGTCTTAGCTGTATGGATCCTGATCAGAATCCTCAGTTGGTGTTTCCGCTCTACCTTGACGACGCGCGTGGATGAGCCGAAGTTTGCTCGGCCTTCCGCTTCTTAAATGGCCTCCTCCGGTACACGCACGGTTGCTTTCTGTCTTGGCACCGCGAACAGATAGGCTGAACATGGTCACAAGCAAGCTTTGAGAATCTGCAAGGGTCGCAGGCAGGCAGTTTGGGGGCCATGATCCATTATACATCCACAAACTGGAATGTTGCTGTGCTTGATCGGTAGGTACATCAAGAATTGTACGAGTGCGGAACGAAGTTGAGCTGACCAGTGGGAACAGGTCAATGAGTCATCATGTGTCGCTCCGATAACGGAATGTGGGGAAGCACGGCCCCACAGGGCATGTAGTTTCTATAGACTCGCCGCTTCTGCCAGCCGTTCTACCTTCCCACAGCCAAAGACTTGCACGGCTAAGCAATTCTATATTTCCTTCTTTTGTTGAAACTGTCCAAAATTCACGCTAGTACAGCTACTAGCGTGGAAAAGTATAAAGACCGCAAGCATTCTTGGTCTTTACTGGTGCTGCCTGCGTTCAAGAACAGAAAGGAGACTGACCCACCCATAACTGCTGGGCCATGATGGTGCTTCGAAAGGCAGAATTAAGACTATTAGTAGTGTGTCCTCCGTTCCCCTACATATTCTCCCACACCTGATGAAGTCAAGGCGCTCGAATTTACAACTGCTTCTTGCTTCCCCGCACCAAACATTTTGCCGGAACATTTAGCATAGTATGGACGGAGGCTAATAATGCCGTCTTCCATCCCATTATTTCCCCTTCTTACGGTTCTTCGGACCGCGCGGTGTTGTTCGCTAAAATCCACACGGAAAAGGAAAAAACGCTGCGGCCAAGACTACTTGCTGAACTCTGTGTTCAGTATCAATATTCGATGTCACCCGAGCGTGTGAAACGAGGTTGACACTGATCGGAATCTGTTACGCAGTTGATGCTTGCATGAATAGCATATGTCAGGAGCTGCCTATCTCGTATGACCTTAGTCCGTTCCGCCGCCACCACCGGCCCGTTCTGCCGACGGCGCTGGCCCCGGGGTTCCTAAATCGGTGTGAGCATATTGATTGTGTTGAGCATATTGATTATGTTCCGTTTATTAACATCTCTGTATCGTGCCGGCTTCTGACAGCATCAATGGCTCTCCTTTGCACCCGCTAAACAACATGAAGACAGCCCTGCTACTCACCGCCTTGTGGCCCATTGCACGGGCAGCTGACGGGAATTTCTCGAACCCGGTAGTATACGAAGATTTTGCCGACAACGACATCTCAGTTGGCCCAGATGGACTCTTCTACTTCTCTGCATCGAATATGCATTATAGCCCAGGCGCACCTATTCTTCGTTCACACGACCTGGCTGAATGGGAAATCATTGGCCACTCAGTTCCAACTTTGGACTTTGGGGGACGATACAACTTGACCGGCGGACAAGCTTACAGGGGAGGGACGTGGGCATCAACAATGAGATATCGGGCCAGTAATGGCCTTTGGTACTGGATTGGTTGTGTCGACTTTTGGAATACCTACATTTACACCAGCAAGTCGGCGGCGGGCCCCTGGAACCGCTCTGCTCAGCTTCCAGGAGGCACTTGCTACTACGATTGCGGCCTCTTGGTTGATGATGACGACTCTATGTACGTGGTTTATGGAGCCACCGACGTCAAAGTGGCTCAGCTGTCTGCCGATGGACTGAGCGAAGTCAAGAGCCAGGGTGTCTTCAGTGCCTCAGATGTTGGAGTTGACGGAATTGAGGGAAACCGTCTGTACAAGCGCAACGGCTTCTACTACGTGTTGAACGATCATCCTGGTGATACTACCTACATTTGGAAGGCAACAAGCCCGTGGGGGCCGTACACCAGCAAAATTCTTGTGAAGAATATTCAGTCACCTGTCTCTGGTGGTGGTGTTCCGCATCAAGGTAGTCTTGTCAAGACAGCAGACGATGATTGGTACTACATGTCCTTCACCTGGGCTTATCCGGCTGGCCGCATGCCAGTTCTTGGACCGGTCACATGGGGCAGCGATGACTTTCCGGTTTTCGTGGCAGACTCGAACGGCGGCTGGGGGGGATCATACCCAGCGCCTCTACCTGCTCATCCATTGCCAAGCTGGACTGGTACAGATAGATTCGAGGGCGCATCGCTGGGTCCAGCGTGGGAGTGGAACCACAACGCGGACCCGTCCAAGTACAAGGTCGGCCATGGCTTGACCTTGTCAACCGCCACAGTCACAGACGATCTGTATCTGGCGCGAAACACACTCACACACCGGATCCATGGAGAGTTTCCTACCGGAACGATAGCCATCGACTTTGCCAATATGCTCGACGGGGACCGATGCGGGCTGGCGGCCTTCCGAGACCGGAGCGCCTCAATCGGGGTCTACCGTACAGGCGATATCTATAATATACAAGTTGTGCACAATATGACTCAGGACGAGACTACTTGGGAAACGGCAAGTACTGGGATTACAGTGGCGAGGGCGGCTATAACTGGTACCGAGGTCTGGCTACGGACGTCTCTTGATGCACGAGCGAGTGGAACAAAAGCGGCAGATTTCTTTTACAGTCTCGACGGTACTACGTTTACAAAACTGGGGCCTTCTTATACCATGTGGACGAACTGGGCATACTTCATGGGCTATCGCTTCGGCATCTTTAACTACGCTACCAAAGCGCTCGGGGGCTCTATATTGGTCTCTTCGTTCACAAGCACGTAGCTAACCGTAGCAGAGCAGTTTGTACATGAAATACTTTTTCTTCATAACATTCTAGTATCCGATGACAACATGCACGCAATTTCATCAACAATGCGGATCCCTGGGAGCCGCATTTTGAGGTTATGGGGATAGAGATGCCCCAACTCAGATAGCGCGCTCTGAAGGTGTACAGCGGGTTTCTTGAGAAATCTCCGCGCAGTAAATCTATGAAAACCAATCTAAGACCACACTTGAATTAATGGGTCTTTCAATGCTGGATTTACTAGGTAATGCACCCCTTCTCTCCCCTCTCAGCGTTTAAAGTTCCTACAAAGGTCATCCGGAATAATCTCACCTTATATAAAATACTTTAGGAAATGACAACTACAGGCTATATATGGGCATGACTGGTTTGCAATTTGAGGAACATACAAAAGACTAGTGGAGAAAATGATAGCAGCTCCAGGCATCCGTGAGGCCTACCGGGTTTTACTCCATGTACCTTCACGATAATTGCGTGAAGTCTACCTTATTCGAAGATTCAAAGCCTTAACGTTTCCGAACTCGGCCACCAGCCCTCAGAACTGAATGGGCTTTGCATTCCTGGGCTTCTGTATATAACAATATTCCGATGTAACAACGGCTAGTAAGGAGACGCGTGGGACCACAGTCAGCAGCATCCAGCGCTAGAGGTGCTACACAGTTGGTTCGTCGCCACGGACATGGTGGGCGCGTTGCAGGCGATGGATGGAACCGCAGGTAGTACTGCGCTGACAAGTGTTGATAATAGTTCCACGGTAATGAGTGGGGCTGCGTTCGTGATTATGGGGGTGGGCGAGATGAGTAGTGCTACAGCTTGTTGAGCGGACCCACTGCGCCTCTGGAAGGGAGTGCGTTTCTGTAATGGTGGGGCCGCCAGCGGTAATAACCGGCAAGACAGCGTCTTGAATGCTCTGGCTGGAATAAGGAGGGCGACCCGGCTCATATCGGGAAATATCAGCACGTACAGTCGAAGAACCTGGCCGGACGAGGATAGGAAAAGGAAATGTGGAGAGGGGAAATCTCTGGTAATATCCTCAGGTCACATGCATTCCAAGTTCCTCCGTTCAATCGAAAATAAGGCCAGAGTGTTTCATTTGAAGCTAGCGTCTTCGAAACACTGCACTCGCTTTTCTTAGCGATTAAGGTGGCAGGCAAGTTCATGAATGCCTTGGTAACTTATACTCATAGATCTAACGACGAAGTCTAGAGAGACAGGTCAAGGCACATGCGATGATCAACTAGGTCGTCGATGGAGTCCAGAGGCTTTTCTTACACATGGCGGTGGTTCAGAACGCAGTATCCCACAGCTTCAAAAAACGGCGCCGGTAATCTAAGTCTTTCCACAAAAACATGTTACTTAGAAAATGATCCGTGATGGTTGAATTGTTGTTACATTACTTTACTCCAATATATACCGTCATAAAAAACGTAGCGCAATTCCTGTCGAGACGCTAAAGCTTGCTGAAGATGTGGCTACCCGAATTTGCCGGTGTCGGGCAATCACTCAGTTTCTGCTGGCTGTCAGAACGAATCTTGAGATGTCTCCTTATTAGAGTTCCGTACTGTGATTTATTTCACAGGCGTGGATATCCGATATAGTAGCTAATATGTAATTGTGATCCAAAACGGCCTTATCATGATGCCACAAACACAAGATCATGTAAGATATCTGCGGAACTGGTAAGGAGATACTGGTCTGGAAAACGAAAGCTGTGATTACTAAAGGCTTTGAAGGAAAGCTGATTTAGCGTTTGACATCAAATGTTGAAGGACTACATGGCAGAGTGTGCATCTCTATTGTGAGGGTTTTTTAGTTCCTTTTGAGAGGAAGATACAGACTACTGAATGCTCTGACAAAGCGAGTATATTAATTGAATTGAGTAATTGGGCACGCATCAGCTTCTATTGTGCGTTAGATCCCTCCACAAGTGAATTGATGGTTGTAGATAAGTATGCTAGCTCTTCCGTGTCATCGTAAGTTGATAAGAGAAGGCTCTTACCTTCTAGAATTATATAAGTAGTATTACATGTGGAGTTACTTAAATGAATTATACTCTTAAAACACCTTTTTGTCTTCACCTTGATGGCCATCTTGAATAATCGGCCACGCAGGCGTTCGAGATAGAGGCAGTGCCGAGAGTGACATGGTGGCAGTATCGGCAACGGAGCCTAGACAAAATGTTCTAAATGGCACAAATATCGATATCTATCTCATGCACAGGTGTCAGTCCCTCATACGTACTGCGGTCCAAATACGTTGCCTTCTTTTTTTTTTTTTAAAAAAAAAACGGGCAAAGCTTTGTTATGCTAACCAGGTGGTCCGTGCCATGGCGCAGTAGTCAGATGACGGTAAGTCACTGGTGTGTGTTGCGACCAGCTCACCGTTGGATGCTAGCACCATAGGAAAAGTCAAATAAAAGTTGCCTTCCTGTTCGATGATGAGGTATCTGGCTGCCGTAAGGTTAACGAGATGCAAGCAATATTATCTTCTGCGTACGTTCAGCTCAGGTGCTGTGTATCTGTGAAAAAAAGGTTCTAAAGAGCCTAACTTTCTCTCCGGATTTCTTCATAGACGTCTTGATGGAGGGAAATGTTACGCAGGTACGGATCCTTCGGAAGAACGCTCTGTGGAGCACTTGGATCTTGGACGCGTAATTAACAAAATGGGATTAGCTGCATCGCGCCCACACCGCCACATTTCGTAGATTAAGTAAACGGTAAGACGCCAAGCAAAAATAAAATGGAGCAAACGTATGGACTACTGAGTTATATAAGAATACGCAGTGCTACTTCCGAGAGAGTCCACATGATCCATCACCTCGCCTGCTCAAAACTACTCTCCGAATTTTTGATCTTGCTACAGTTTGGCAAGCACGCTTGTTATACAAGCAGTCTCCTCGCTGGCTGATTTCTAGCAAGGCGAAAGCTGACGCCCGTCCTTACTAGCGGTGGTGGCTTAACAAAAATCCAGCGCCGGTTTACAGCGTCACACAAGAACTCAAGGCCAAAATGTGGGAATCCAAGCAAGCCCTTGACAACAAGTCGGATTCAGATCGGATTTCTCTGTCAGCAGATCCCGATACCATCATCGAAATGGGAGGCAACATGGTCCCGGCTTGCACAGTTCCAGCTCCTGGGACAGAGTCAGACCAATCACCGAAATCGCAACAGGGTCCTCTACCACCGCCAAATGGTGGCTACGGATGGGTCTGCACGTTATGCGTTGCTCTAATAAATGCACACACTTGGGGCATGAACTCAGCTTACGGTGTCTTTCTCGCACATTATCTCTCCACAAACACATTCCCCGGAGCAACACCATTACAGTATGCCTTCGTGGGCGGCCTCTCTATCTCTTGCGCCATGCTCGTGTCACCGCTTTCCACTTTGTCAACACGCTACTTCGGGACTCATGTTACGCTGTCCATCGGCGTAGCACTCGAGACAGCGGCCTTCATCGGAGCATCCTTTGCGAGACAGATATGGCAATTGTTCCTTAGCCAGGGGGTGGCATTTGGAGTCGGCATGGGTTTCCTCTTTGTTGGGTCAGTCGGCATCCCAGCACAGTGGTTTACTACTAAGAGATCGCTCGCGAACGGTGTCAGCGCATCTGGTTCCGGCTTTGGTGGCCTGGTCTACTCTCTGGCAGCTGGATCTATGATCAAATCCATCGGACTGGCCTGGTGTTTCCGAGTACTCGGCATTGTGGCCTTTGGAGTGAACATAATGTGTATCATTTTGATCCGGGATCGTAACAAGATCATTGCGGCCCGACACAGGGCCCTTGACATTAAACTGTTCAAGCGTCCAGAGTATCTTCTACTCAACGGCTACGGTTTTTTCTCGATGCTTGGCTATATCGCCTTAGTCTTCTCCTTGGCTAACTATGGGAGAAACATCGGCTTAAATTCCTCACAAGCGTCTATAGTTTCGGCCATACTGAACCTCGGCCAAGGACTTGGGAGACCGCCCACTGGATACTTTTCTGACAGCATCGGGCGAATCAATATGGCTGGGTTCACGGCTTTCCTTTGCGCACTGCTGATCTTTGTCGTTTGGATCTTCGCAAAAAGCTATGCCGTGCTCATATTCTATGCTCTGATTGGTGGCACTGTAACCGGCTCTTTCTGGGCATGCATTAGCCCAGTGGCTGTCGAGGTTGTTGGCCTTCAAGATCTTCCCTCTGCGCTCAATCTTGAGTGGCTGGTCATCGTTCTACCGTGCACCTTCAGCGAGCCAATAGCTCTCGAGCTCGTTGAAGGAACAGGAGGCTACTTGGGTACACAACTCTTCGTTGGCTTTATGTACCTTACCGCAGCTGTGTGCGTGCTCCTTCTTCGAGGGTGGAAGGTGGGTGAGCTGGAAGAGATTGAGAGAATGGCAAATGGAAACTCAAATGGCAAGAATGATGTGGATGTTAATCTCGGGTCGACCAACGAAGTGGCTAGACTAGTAGGGCGACAGATGATTTGGAAGAGCTTCTGGAAATGGCGGAAGGTCTAAATTCTAAGACTAATATCAGTATTGGATCCTGGAAAGTTTGTTGATAGTTACGTTAATAGAACGAGTGAGGGGCCATGTAAAAGCTACTAAAAGCTTCAAGCCCTTTATGATTTACCGTTTATGCTCAGATGTTGATACTATAAAGCCTACTCCAAATCGTTGTCTTATCATTGTTCCAGTGATTCAAATAGATCTTAGTTATATCTACACCCTTATCTACACCTTCTAGTGAACAAGTGTCCTATGCATAGTTTGTGTGGCGAGCTTTTGCTAAGATAGTGCATTTCAAAATCTATGGCAGTAAGGATACTTAACACACACTCTTTTCAAAGCGATGAGGGAGGGATTTTGAACCCTAGTGATTTCAAAGGAGCATGCTGGCCTGGGGAAGGGGAAGGGTCCGGGAAGAAGAGAGTATGTAATGGGCGGACATCTTTCTTGTTGTCGCTCAAGCCGGCTTTCGTTGGAAAGGAATCGGCGGACATCATCGAAGTTAGTCCGATAATTCTCTCGTCATCGTAGTACTCGAGGATCTCGCGGACAACCGACGGTCTAGATGAAGACGTGAGAATTGTAAAAATTCCGGCGGCTGACGCAATCTCCGCTGCGCGCAACTTGGTAGCCATTCCACCAGTTCCATTGGCAGAGCCAGGACCGAGAGTGGAAGAGTCGACTAGATAAGTTCGTCAACAGGAGTGGCACGCATAGAAAGTCGACAGAACTTTGCTTACTACGCTCTTTCAACGAACTGATGGACGTGACCATATCAATTCTTGATGCGTGAACATCGTATCTCGGATTGCTCTCGTAGAGCGAGTCAACGTCGGTGAGCAAGAAGAGATAAGAAGCCTTGATCATGGTTGCTGTGATCGCACCGAGAGTGTCGTTATCACCAATTTGGATCTCCTATATTAAACAGAAATTGAGCAGCTTTTCTTGGACTCTCGAACTCGTTGCCTTACCTTGGTGGAGATAGTGTCGTTTTCATTGACAATTGGTACTACACCGATCGAGAGTAGTTCGTTCAAAGTTCGAATAGCATTGTCATAACGTTTAGGCTGTTCGAAAGTAAGTTATTAGCTATGAGTGCTGCGCTTATATCAGAAACGTACCGATGAGATATCCTCATGTGTGAGTAGAATCTGAGCCACAGGAATCCCTCTCTGGGCGAAGACGTTGGACCACATCAAGATCATTTCCCCTTGCCCGATTGCCGCAAGCGCCTAAAAACTCAGATAGTGAGTTTTTAGAACCAAAGTACGCGGAGATAATCAGCTCACCTGCTTTCCAGATAGGTTGTCAGGACGTGACGCAAAACCCATCCGTAGCAACCCGAAACCGACAGCCCCGGAGCTCACAAGGACTACTCTATAGCCAGCATCACGCAGTGTAGCAATAGTAGATGCTACACCTTCCACAAGTGAGTAACGTATGTCGTGAGTGCTCTCGTCGATAATGGACGATGTGCCTAGTTTCAGAACGACCGTAGAAGACATGTTGTGATCTATGGACAAAGTTGGTGACTAAAAAAAAGCAACACTGCAAAGACTCTTCTCAAGAAGTGTTAAGGACAGTGAATGTTCACAAGTGACGAACAGCGCCATAATATCGTAAAGCAACGTTCCAAGATTACCGAGTACCGGAACGCGTTACGAGTCATTATAGAGAGGGTGAACGTATAGATCCAGTAGGTCATTCGCCTTATGTGGGGCAGCTCTTGTCCTGCATAGCTTGGGTTACATTCCGCCGTATATCCGCGGGATCCAGGCCTGAAAATCAAACATGCGGTCTTTAGGCGTGCTAGCCTGGGCCGGAAGGGTTTGCGAGCCTTAGCCGCTTGAGCGCTTCATCTTGCTGACAGGTAGCGCAAATGACGCATAATCTTAGGCGCCCATTGTGGACTATGAAACGGGCGATTGGGATCCCTCTGTTACTTTCGCTTCTCAAATCCCCCTCTCAGCCGCTGTTAGGAATGACTTGGGAGCCGCCGTGGTGCGAGGCTGTGCATTTGCTAGAGGAAGCTCTGGTGTGACCCATAGATCTTCCTACAGAGCGACATATTTAGGTATAACTGAGTAGTGACGTAGAGAACGTCTTCGAGTGGCACAAAGTACCGCAGCTTGCAAGGCATGTATTTCTGCCATCACAATGCGTCTCTGAACAATTAATTTCCCGAATCATATTATCAAGATCTCGGCAATAGACTACGTAATGGTCCAAGGAAGCTACTGCTGTGGTGCGGTCCGCAAAATTTCTACTGGAGAAGTCCAGGCAAGAGTATGCAATTGATGAATACATGAAAGTTCCCCCCAGTAGACACTGAAACTTTACAGGTCCTCTGTCACTGTCTCGACTGCCGCAAGATCACTGGACCTACATACTCTACGAACATCATCGTGGTGGTCGATGGCTTCTCTGTGACGCGAGGAACCCCCGAGAAGTTTTCTGAGAAGGCCGACAGCGGCAAGATAATCACATCATTCTTCTGCGATGACTGTGGCTCAACGCTCTGGCGCGCGAGTAAGACATTCAGTGATGCGAAGATCATCAAGGCTGGCGTGCTTGACAGCGCGAATGGTCTAGAAGAAGCGAAACCATCAGCTGAGTTATTTGTTGCACATCGTGTTTCTTGGGTGCCAGCCATCGCTGGTACTAGAAAGAATCCGGCTTCGTAACTAGAGATTGTAATATCCGAGCGTTTAATGAGAAAAATTAGCATCAAACAATACCCAGAGATCCTCTTTCAATGAGTGCCATTATAAAGAAGTGTTTACTAACTAGCAGGATGTGAAACGTGCCATGATTGACTATCCCGTTACTTCTATTGTCTGATAAAAAGAGACAAATCCAAGGAGATGAACCGTTGTGATGAATTTCAATCATCGTCATCAAAGCTTTCGGCTTAGTATTAAACTGGCATGAAAGACCATTGACAACCGTGCCGTGTTTTCCACACCACTTGCGGTGATATATAGTGTTCGAATTCGGCCAATTCAGTTTATATAAGCATGTCCGTCGATGGACGCGCGTTTATCTTTTCTATGATTGCGTAATCTGGTACATTTTCTTTTTCTTTTTGGCTAGCACGGGGCCGTTGAGTAAGAAAAATCGACACTCAGTAGCAGATGGTATCTGTACTAGCGATTTACAAACTTAAAGCAAGCTACTCAAAAATGTAAATTTGGAAATAGTAAAGAAAATAATTGTCAGAGAATCAAGTGTACTTAGCCTCAGAGTAGTTTCAGCAGTGCGTGCCAACTAAACTGGAATATAAAGAGAGGCAATTCTGGCAACCCTCCTCTAGCACGTCAAAATACCACTCCTACTTTTGCACCATCTCTGAGCTGAAATAAATGTTCCCTTCATTGCTTTATGCTTGTTAGTCAACTATGCATGTGCTGTGCGAAACCTTTAGTAGATATGCCAGGAGAACTATTCAAAGCGACAATGATCTTGAGAAGAAGAAATGCTCAATTTTGTTAAGAAACTCTATCTTCGACACCGCTACAACAAGAATCCTTGGCTGTACAAAGATCGAAACGAGTGTCTGAGAAACTTATGTCTCTTTTGTATACAAAACGGTACCTAACCCCGCAATGACGGAAGGCGCGTAGTTTTGGGAAACGTTTATAGATGGTAAAACTATGAAGGCTCAAGTGTCCTTTGAGTCGATCCAAGCACGAAGACCCTCAGGATCACGGCAATGGAACTTGATGCCGGCCGACCATGGAATGGCCTGCGCTTCAGTAGGCGTTGCAGTATCGGCCAAGGCGTCCATTTCGAGCGAGCACTCACGCTCCGCACGGAAAGGCGGGAAGACGTGCTTCTTCTGCTCCTCTCCGAGAGGTTGGCGCTCCCAGGTGAAGAAGTGCAAGAGAAGTACAAGCGTCGAGTAGAGGCCACGGTTCGCCACTGAGAGCAGGTCAGTTGTCGTTTCAACGTGTCACATTTGACTAAACTTACTGTCAATGCCTGGGCAGACACGGCGGCCGGCACCGTAGGTCAAGTGCGTGACGCCGATCTTGTCGCCGCCCTCGCCTTGCAGGTCTGTACGACCCTTACGGCCGTCCAACCACCGCTCCGGGAGGAACTCATTAGGCCGGTCGAATGCAACAGGATCACGGTTGGCAGCCATCAGGTTCATGATGACAAGCTAAGTAAGAAAGGTCAGTGCTGCTTCGAAGATGCAAGTGTAAAACGGGCGATAAGCATACCATGTCACGAGGAATCTTGGCGCCGTTATAGCTGGCACCGTCAAGGGTTTGGCGTGGAAAGCCGAGACGAACTGGTGTGTAGATACGAGAACCCTCCTGTATGTCAGAATAAGTCAGTGTGTTCAACGGTGGAAGTAATGGAAGTAATGGGAACACTAACGGTGTGCAGAGCCTTAACATAGTCGACACGGTCGAACTCATGGGGCTTAGGTGGCTCGCCTTTGTAAACTTCTTGAATAGCTTCATAGCCATTCTGCTGCAAGTCTGGCCTGTTGGCGAGGTAGCCGATGATCCAAGTGAGCGAATAGCCAAGGTTAACACCAGCGGCAACTATTGATAAGTATTTATTAGATTATGGAATTCACTAAAGGGGCGGGACAGAGGGACTTACTGCCGGTGTATGAAGCCAGGAGAACCTCTTCGTCTTTCAGAAGACCCTGTCGGAGAATGTTGCCTAGGATAGAGGGAGTCTGGTCGCCAGCTGCGATTCGGTCCTTGAGGCCGACAAGCATCTTTTGGATGTAGACCTGTTGTCTCTTACGGTACTCACGAGCGTTCTCCTCCTTTTCATCGTGAGTCCAGCTCTCGATACCAAGAGCCTTGCCAGCTACGTAGCGAATCCTGCCAGCTCCACGCATGATAGGGATGTAGTCGCGAGCGGGTGAGCCGATAGTGCGCTGACGGACTGAATTCGAGCATTAGTTTAGGGCTTTCTGGAGTCCGTGAAATCAAGGCCAAGGGGATACTCACAGATTTTGGTTTCGTTATCGGCAAGCATTCCCACCATATCATCGTCGAGCGGGGTACCCATGAGCTGCTCCGATACCTGGCCAGTGCCGAAACGGTGGAGCTTCTCGGCCATATCAACAGCCGGGCCCTTACTGATTTCAAGAATATCGCCAAAGAGCTTCTTGAGCTTAGGGTGAATGACAGGAGTATAGACAGGCAGAAGACGAGGAGCAATCTGGGAAGAGAGAGCCTTGCGAGTGCGGACGAGGCGGTCGCTGAAGGGCGAGGCTGGAGACGCAGGTGAGCTCAACGAGCAAGCTAAAAATTATTCAAGGAGACTTACTGCCGACAGTCCAGATACCAGACGACGCAAAATCACTGTGGAAGAGTTTGAAGGTGGGGCGGGATTGGTATGCCGGACCCTGCTGGACAACGGTTTGGGCGAGAGCCTTGTGACTATTGATGAAGACCTGCAGATTATCTCGTCAAAATCGAGTTCTTTCTATAATGGCGACGTAACGGAGAACATACCGCTTCACGCTCACCAAGCGAAACACGAATTACATCGCCGTGCTTCTTAGTCCACTCGGAGATCTTCTGGACGTGACCATTTCTCATCTAAATGTAGCAGCTATGTGAGAAGAGGCCCTAACCATATGAAGGAATTTGTCACGTAATCAACGAACCTGCAGAAGGTTTCCGACGATAGGATAGCCCAGAGGACCAGGAAGGTCAACTGAGTGAGGAGCACCGCCCAGCAATCCGTCAAAGAACCAGAAAATTCGGAGGATGAGTTTGCGTCCGGCCTCAAATCCACTCAAGAGAAGAGCAGTCACAGCAACGGCGGCAGAAGCATGGAAGATGCTAAGAGCTCGAGTGTCATTGACAAACTCAGCGGTGACCTCGGCCCCAGCCGCAGCCGCAGTGGAATTGATGAAGGCGCTCATTGTGTCGAGGATGAGGAATGAGTTGGTATCTTTTTCCTACCCAAACCACAGCGGCCTTTTATGTGCTCAAGTAGGCTGCCAAGATCCTGCCTGGTAGTCCATCCTGTGGTAGCGCGTCTGCGGGGAAGCTCGAGATACCCAGCGCTTCGGTAGAGACGTGATACTACGACCCGAGTACGCCATATGGTGAAACCTGGGCGCCTAAACGTGCCGCTGACACAGTCCTTCGAAGGTGGGGCCATCAGGAGTCCCGTCACTTCAGCCACCATTGTTGGTACCGTAGTAACAAACAGAGTCGTTATCTCGCACTCTGCTGGGCGCCATGGCGCGGCAAGCCATAGAGTAAAAGAACGAGTCGTGAACGGCAAGCCCGGGTCTGAATATGAAGCAAAGGAAGAAGTATTTAAGGCGTAGACTGTTTTTTCATTCTCTAGCAGTTCTCAGCAGCAACATTCAGCCTACGCACATCTTTGCATCCTCATTTCGAAACTATGCATTTCTCAGTCATTGCTTCGGCCCTCTCCATATGGAGTATCGGAGTTTTTGCGGGTCCGACTGCCAATACAACCACTTTGTCGGCACCTTCGAAAATCAATCTCCAAACAGCGGGTCCTTCACTGTCGATACCCCAGCTCAAGCTGGCCTTCACGGCAAAAATCGACTGGGACTTGAATCGTGTAAGCGAGCTTTGCCAGTGGAGTTCAATGAATTTACTTAACAAATTCTACAGAACCACACGATTGAGACCCAATCGGGCACTCGTATTAGCATTTGGAGTCGGGAGTACGTTTCAACTACTGCTTACAGTTAGCCGATAGCTGACCCAGTGTTTTTTTTCTCGCAGAGGCTTCTGGTACGACACGAATGGCCAGCCATTCGGTGAGATAGTTCGTGCCACAGACGACGGTCTCATTCCCCTTGGAACAAACTATCTTGAACTGCGTGCGTAGCCCGATCGAAAACGTACTATGGGCTTCTGACTAACAACACTATTTCTATAGTCATATACTATGTTGTTAAACTCGACGACGGCTACTGGGCGTACGTGAAGCATACAGGCGGCGCTATTCTCCGTGAGACCCAGAACGGTGTTGTGTGAGTCTGAGTCGCTCCATTAAGAACTAGTGTAATCGCCTTGTTCGGGTTCTGATATTCTGAAACAGTCGTGTGGAGACTGCTTCTCCCAAGTACGACTGGCTCAACACGGTTGACTTCGTAGCACCCGGGTCGTTTAACGGGACCGAAATCATGACCGTCCATCACTATTTCCCTAGTGAGAGTTCCTCCTTAAGGGCTCAGTAGGGAAGCATTCATACCGCCCAGTCGTAGACACGCTATGCGAGTTGTGGAGTAATGTTTTCTCTATCTCTAGTCCGTCAAGTTATAGGATCCGCAAGATCTCTCTGTTTTTTGTCTACTTCTAAGAACGCGTACGCTTTAGACTATTTAGATATCTTCTTTGAGGCATTCAATTGCCACTGTACTTACAATAGTATGACGTTTACAATTTTATAAAACTGCTCTTGTATCTCCGGGCTATGCGGTCCGAATTAATCATGTCTAAGTGTTAACTGGACTGTCGAGCTTTGTTTATATCTTTACGGACAAGGTGAAATCGCATGCCATGCTTAGCATCTTGGCTTTAGGGCGATTGTGGCGACTGAGCTGAGAAGTTTAGAGACAGCCACCATGTCGCCAGCCACTTAGAGTATGATCTACTACGTCCCCGCTTCTCAACCATAAGTTTTCGTAGGTATGCAAGCTCTGCCCTCGGAGATCTCTCCTGCTGCTTCGAAATACTATCAATACTCGGGGATATCGTACGACATGAAAGTTTTCTTGCTCCAGCATGGTACCAAGTACGTTGGCTGGCTGGCTTGATTGTGCGTTCTATCTTGCAAAGACTTGCCTGGGTCGGATTTTTGAGCAGGTGGAATTGCGCACTGAAATTGAGGCCTGGTAGTTACTAATAGGGATATGAACGTGCTGATAGTAGGTCGATACCCAACCTCGTGTACTGCCTCGAGCAGTGTAATAGTTGACAATCATATACTGCTGGAGTCAGCAATAGAGGTGTATACTCGAATTGAGAAGAGCTAGCGTACGCTGTTCGGTCGAGGATCCTAAAGTATTCTCAGTGCTTAGCTTCCCTAAACCGTTATAGCCCGAGTACTTCCAGAGACTCTATACTCTATTAAATCTAAATAGCCGCGCTACTTCAGCCGGTTTGGCTGACGCCACCTCTTGTTCCGTACTTTCCCTAAGGTTAATAATAGAAGCGGCGGGAAAATGACATCTATTTTCTTGCTGAAAGTCCGTTATTTCGGGACGGGCGACGAAAAGCTGTCGCCCAAAGTACTTAGCTAGGGTATTGCTTAGCTTAAAGACACTGCAGTTTGTGAGAAAATTACTATTGCCGATCCACTGCTATGAGCGGACAGGATAAGGGGAGACTCACTATGAAGAGGTAATTGGCTTTGCCAGCTCTTTCTTATCGGAATCCAGCACATCATCTGGCGCATTATGCGCGAGGAAATCAAGCGATGGATGCTTCTCCTCAGCTTCGTAGAGCGGTAAGAGCGGCAGCAGGTCAGGACTCGCCGACTCCAGAAGCAAATGTAGCGTTTTACCACGCTTCAGATACTGTTCCAACTCGTCTCTCGCGGCCAGTTCACTCCTGCCCTGCTTCATCATGATTGATACGATCTCCTCTTTTACCACCGCCTGTGTCTGGACCGGCCGTCGAGTCTCGGAGACAACGTCCGTTCCGGCTGTTGCACCTCTCCTGACCAGTCGCTTCTTATGGTTTCTGCGCTCATCCGTTGCCTTCTTCGTAACAGCCTTCCTCATCTTGACCACGGCCTCGAACTGCCGGTAGTACTCTAGCTGATGAGTGGCGAGCTCGTATTGAGTGATCCACGAAATCGCGCGAAGCGTGGTAATACTCTGGTGGATCCGCACGAGCATGCCAACGTCCTGGCTGTTCTCATGTGGAATATTTGGCGCTCTTGTAGGGGTAGCAGCATCTTTTGGATTTGCGAGGAGATGCTGCCGAAGTTGGAGGAGCAACGGTATGTTTGCGACCTCACAGAGAAACTGCAGGGTCCTGAGAACTTTCACGATAGGTTGGTCCTTGGGAGCGCCGTAGAAAGCCGCAAGGATAGCTTCTGCGTTGAACCCTCGATGACTTGCAGTGCGCAAGACACAGTCTGACCAGCGCTCAATCTGCGACGGTGGCATTGCGGTGGGTCGCAGGAGAGAGATAGTTTTACCATCAGCGGGCCCCCTGACCTGAACTTGAAAGGAGCGATGGTCAACTCGGCTATTGTATGCGTCATTGCCGTTGTCCTCAGCACACTGGGAACACTTCATGCATTTGACACTCTTGACGCTGTTGTGGTCGTTATCGTCATTGCTACAGTCGCTGCTGTCGCTGTCGCTGTTGTCCGATTCCGGCATCTCATCAAGAGGTGGGGCGAAACGTTTTCGTGGGTTCGTCAGCACGGAAGTTACGTGTTTCGATAAAGCTTCCAAGGCATTGAACTGGGCCGCGGCATCAGCCTCATCATTCTCCACTTGCTTAGCCTCTTCTTCCTCCGATTCCCCCTCCGGGTCATTGCCCCCATCCTCCTCCGTTTCTTCTTCTGATTCTCCGTCCGGTTCATCTTCTCCCTCTGCGTTTTCCTCGAAGCAATCATCTGGCTCATAGTCCTGTTCTTCTCGTTCTGCTTGCTCCTCTACTTCTTCGTCTGATTCTTCCTCGAATTCAGCTCCACAATCCCTCGGTTCTTCGATGAGCTCTTCGTCAGCTACCTCGGAATCGAGCACTCGGAAATGTTCCGCTTTAGGCGCATGAGGACTTAGGTACTCCTCTTCGCAGCAAAAGCGATAGTCCCCAGGCGGCCCTGACCAATCAGGCATGGCAAAGTTGATGGCTTGGGCATAGTTCGGTCCGGCGTTGAGCACCTGGTGATAGGCTCCCGGCAACGTCACAATCATTTCGCCAGCCCTGCATGTGACGATGTCGTAGTCAATATCCCACTCATCGAGAAGCCTTGGTGATAGCAATGCATTGAGATGACGAACGAACTGCGAACATGGTTGGATCGGACGTAGACTGTCTCCAAGCATCTCCATCTTTGCTTCGAGGGCGTCGAGGTTGTTTGGTCGCACGATAAGCCATACTTTTGGAGCTCCAGCAAGGAGAATGTTGGCAGATCCAAGCATTGCATCTTCGAGGTGCAAACCGGTGCCGGACTGAGCAGCCGAGCTTACGTACTCATACGGCGTATGAATGCCGGCAACACTACCGGCTGTCTGCTTCAGCCGGCGGCCACAGTCGACGCAAGGGTATTGTGGCAGACCAGCGGACCTCCGCCACTCGGAAGTGCATTCTGTGGGAACAACGAGATATGGCTTGTGGTCAACCGCACAAGCGCCTTCGACGGTGGCGCAGAATAGTTGGTAGCCATGCAGGTCGGGTGCGGCCGCTTCCTCGGCCGCCAGCATGTCCGGGAAGACGAAGTTGTGGCGGCGAATCTCTTCATCGTCGCTACTATCAGGCGCTATAAAGATCGAGCACACCTTGCCAGCGAGCCGTGCCGGGCCGCTCCACTCTTCGAGGCCGACGACTGCGGATTGATAGCCTTCAAGGTCGCTGAGGGTGTAGCCGTTCATGCGCGTGCAATCGATGCCACGCCTGATGTCGTCTCCGACTCGAACCTTACAGTATCCAAGCTCGTTGCATGCTGGAAAATCCTCAAGTATCTCGTATATTGTTGGCACAAAATTCTCCTTCGTCTGTGCGAGGCCGAGAATGACCCGACCATTGTAGAATCCGCGCTCGTCTCCATTCGGCGATGTCGAGAGGTTCGGGGTGGACTCGTGCGAGCGTCGTTGCTGCTCCTCGCCGATTGCAGAGATGAGACCGTTGACGCGCTTTGTAAGAGCGCCGACGCTACGCTTGAGCTGTTGGGCTTGCTTCTTCGCAGCATCGAGATCGGCGGCGGAGGCCCATGCTATCAAGCTAGATAAATGCTGCATCACCCGGCAGTTAGTGGTGGCGCCTGCGCCCGGCGGATAAGATGAGGTAGTCTTATTGGTTCTCATACCGCTGTTTGCGCCGCTGTTCGAGATAGGACCCCTCGCAGGGCTGGTAGCTCGGCAAGCACGGCAGGGCAGGCTTGATCGGGAATGGAAGCCATGGCGGACACGCCACCGTCCGACGACTTCACAGCGACAAAGATAGGAGATATGTGGGGAGAAACGAGGTTGGCGATGCGGCTTGCCTCCCTCTACATAGCTCTACCTCGATCCTTCTGTAGGTGCCCTTCAGTCTCGTGTAGTGAGTCGGAGCATATCCGCTAATCCCGATAAAGCGCTAGCGGCACAATGTCAAGCCTTGAAATCTACAGACGTTGTGCCGCTAGCAGGATTCTAGACCTAGCGCTGAGAGCCCTTGGCGCAACCAAGGCCTATCGGCTTTCCTGGCTTTCTAACGCAACGGGTGAGGGCGGCTGAAGGCCCGCACCCGCACGGGCCGAAGCGCCGCAAGGACCAGAGCCGCACGGCCCGGCATTCTCCTGGTATCGAACACTACCATGATCGGGTTGGTCCATACGGGGATGCAGCCTACAAGGACCAGGGCAACCGCGCGGCATCGCACCCAGCAGCCCTCGTTCGGTCAACGAGGGTCCTTTGCCTCCTCTGAACCGCCCGCTCCACCTGCTTACGCCGAGGAGGGCACTGGTTGCCTCACCAACAGTCGCTTGTCGTCAGCGGTTTCCGGGATGGCGTGCTTTCCCCCTGCAGCATTGATCGCTTAAGATATTTGCCAAACGATTCATCAATCCTTCACCAAAGCGATCCAATCCATAGATCCATCAATCCTCCGAATCAGTGAGAGCAGGGATCTAACGCATGATAGGGACGTGCTATGACGACGGCGGCGAACACTGCCTCTCCGTTCTCTCGCGTATACGCAGGGTCCTATTTCTTCGCTCACATCAAGCCCCTTTTCGGCAAAGCCGAGGAACCTGAATGTTTCAGCTGTATGCGTCAGCCTTAAGTGGAAGCCGGGATCTTGGCGGGCCTCGTGGCGCGTCTGCCATCGGCTATTCGCTCACCACGCACGCCGACATGAATGGCACAGGAGCGCGCCTGTTATCGACGCCCGGAAACGGATGCCCTGACGGCTGCTCGTATGCCTTGGCATGTCAAGGTTCGGTTGCAGTTCAGTCGTTCGCAAGGCTCGTTCGGTTTTGCTGTCGGACACACTGAGATCGAATGTTTCAGCAAGAGGCGGAAGTTCGAAGGCCCGGTGCGTGTTGCGATTGCTCTCGCAACTCCGCAACTCCGTTAGCAAGTGGGCGGCAAAAGCTTGGGGGCCAGACGCTAATTTTCAATAATGTTGTCGTAACTCCGCGACTCCACCAGTGAGTCGGCGACGGAAGCGCGGAGGCCAGACGCGAATTGAAATTGGTCTCGTAAACTCCGGAACTCCATCAGTAAATGTGCATTGGGGTGACAGTGGATGTGGAGTTTTTCTGTACATCTCACCGCTTCATTGTCCACACAGCTCCAGTCACCCTGCTTTCCATTGATCCGAACGGCCGATCCGCATTGACAAACCCCTCCCTAGACATGTCGTCGCGGGCTATACGATGAGCCTTGAGACTGGTCGGAGACGCTGATGCATGCCGTGCCGACTGAGGCGTGATGACGATGACGATGACGATGACGACAGCGGGAAAGGATGGCGCATGCACGAGGCTGATCGCGAGCGCAGCTGATGAGCCGACACAGCGGAAATGGCACGCAACGGCGACGGGTGGAACGGGTGTCAGCGGGAGGGCGGCAACGCGGGCGGCGAGCAGGAAGATAAACGGCGGCGAGCGAGCAAGAAGAGAAGGCGGTGACGTCGATGGTGTCGTTCAAATGCGTGAGACAGCGCCGGAATCGCAGAGGGGTTAGCCATCACGTGGCAGGCCTCGGCATAATCAGGCAACCAGCTGTAAGATTCAAGGCGGGCCTTGTGGCGACAGACCCGATTTTCCACGTCGCGAAAGAGCAGGCAGACGGGTCGCACTAGGGCCTGGGCTTGGTTGCGTTTGCTCCTGCGAACGAGTAGTTGACAAGCGCGGGGGTGGGGACGTGCTTGTATTTGAGTGGGTGCGGATACCGAATACGGCTTCCGATCCGGTATCATCTGGTTGCCTGGTGTTTCTTGGAGTTTCTTGGCTAGTGGCAGGATTTTCCGCCAAGGCTGCCGAACGGATCGGCCCGCTGATGGTGCGTTGATGCCTTGGCGTGGAGGAACCTGGTATATTCAGCACAGCTGACGAAGCCAGATCGGTGGCAACCTTATTGGAAACAGGGAATCATCAGCGCTGGGCAGCGCTGGACCACTTCGGTACACATACAATGCTACATACGCAGAGACTCGGATGCTAGCTCTTGCTTAAGTAAAAACGTTTATCGGGCCACAGCTCACGTCCAAGGCTTGACTCGGGCTGCTATGAACGCAGAAACGGTGACAAATAAGAAGCGCATATTGTCTATCAAGCTAAAGCCTCTTATTACGCTGTAATTCATTAAAGCAAACGGCTAAAGCCGTTAAAACAACGGAGCAGCGGTATTTATTTCTTTATGGGGCGTGTATATGCCTCACATTGAATAGGAAAAGTACATCGATGACAGGGCGAAACACAATGGCATGTCCGTGGGAACACGTGCCCCAGCTCTATTGTGGTAAGCCCGTCAACATACGAAGATTATATCAGGCTATTTCCTTCATAGACTATATGACTATTTCTTAAAGTAAGAGACACGGCTCTTCCATTGCCTCTTGGCTCGTAACCAAAACCCATTACTTTCTCTGAAGTACAATCTAACATTTTCCTATCGCGATTGGCGTTGTTTCTTGTCTTAAAGCTTTGCGACGTTTGGCGTGACTATTATTAAGCGTCGTTGCTTTCGAGCTGCAGCCCCGATATCGCCGCGTTCTTATTAGCAGACCGCGCATCAGAGCTTTTTCTCTCATTCGCTGGGCCAGTAAACGAGTCTTGTGCATCGGCTCCTCCTTCGTCCATTTGTTCTACATTACGTGCTCGATCATTAGGTGCTCGACTAGGAGCTTTTTGCTCATCGAGTCTTTGTCCACATTTATACTCGACTTGTACTTAACTGCACCTTGACTGCCTTTTTACGACCGGTTCACGACCTGATCTGTAGTGACTAACGGGTCATCCACTCTCGACGGGCTAACACTGAGGCGCGATCTATATGTGTCGTTCCTCGTGCGGGCGGCGAATTCTGCGGGCGCGTGAAACGGGGGCGACGAGGTCTTGCGGCGTTGGAGATTCGAGCAGCGAGAAGGCCAAATAAAGTCCTGAAGCCAAGATGAAAACCAGCATCTCCCTTCATATATTTTCTACACCTCCAACCCTCCGCAGAATTTTCTACGCACGCTCAATCACTGCTCCGGCCAAGCCTATTCCTCACTCTAACTCCAGCGTTTTGACAATATTCATCATCGAATTACGGATCTCGACACCCCCGATGCTGTCAACTTCACCACGACAGCATCAACCACCCTGGTATCGAGGGAGTGCGTCACGCAACCGTTCCTTCGCACAGGGCGCTTGGCCATCCGCTGCCCGACGAAAGTTGGTTTGTCCGCCGGACTGCAAGCTGTGTACCGCCGTAGGAAGTAGGATATATCGTACTGAACATTAAAGGGCGACCGCTGATCAGTTAGTCCAGGTACAAAGAATCTCCGATCCGGTCCACCGTGTGCAGCAGTTTCCACCAGATCCATCGCTCATTCGAATGGAGGCGAATCTGGGAAAAATTGCATATGCTGTAATGGGAAGCAATTATCACAATTGGGATTCGAGATTGAAATTACGTCGTCCAGCTGGTATTTCATATCCAGTCGGCTGCGGGAATGGGATGACGAATGCCTAGCTGATATCTCGTGTCAGGTACCCGCAATAGCGAGAATGCCAAGATTTGTCATATCCCAATAACTCCATGAGACCCACTGTTCGATTGATCTGGCAGATATATGAATATGCAGGATAGCAAGGAAGGTCGCTGCACAAGCCCTGGAGAACAAAAAAGGCAAGAGAACCTCCTAACTGACCAGTGCCATCTTCATCAGACAAGCCTCGCGCTGGGACAGGTCACAGCATTGCTTAATGCTGAGGTCACCAAGGAAACAAAAGCCGGCCTCGACAGGATCCACATTGAGAGCTTCAAGTGAAGGCAGACAAGTTGCGTTTTCAAATCGATCTGACGCTGAGTACGGGGGACGATGATTGTCGGATTGACACAGTACGACGTCGCACTTGTTACGACATGGGATGATTGCCTCAATATAGCCCTGTAATAGTGCACAGAGGAAACATAGAGATTTAAGGTAGGGCAGCGAGGCCGGCTACACGGAGTTCCAGCGAGCACCGATAAGCTTTGTCTCACAAAACTCGCATTGAAATCTTGCGTAGATCATGTGTAAAGGATGAAAATCAGTCTCCCAACTTTTCTAAGAGCGCGGCGTCGTACCCTTGTACCCCAACACTGTAGGATCAGTTGGGAACAGTCGCATAGAAAGCCGATGGGAAACAGTAGGTAGGGACTCGATCCAAAGTCAAGAGAATTCCTAGGAACATGGAACCTCATCTGAATTGCGATGAGCGCCGATTCTCACGTAGGAGGGTGGTCCATGAGCGTAGGACGCGAACTAGTTGTAGATCCAGGTCGGTTAGAGCGTGTGGATATAAACGAAGGTCTGCGGAGGGAATAAGATAAGGTGCACGCTGGAGGCGCTTCTCGTATCATTCTACGCCCTTACTGCCAGCGTCTGTCCCGGCACTCTCTCCCTATCACTTCTTTCACCGTCTCCACTTGTTGGAAGAATAGCTAGGGCAGGTCTCTCTCCAGGAGTACAATCTACCAAAGGACCGGATCCCAAACCGTCTCACAGCCCGGACGCGAGATGCAGCCCTAGCTAATGTCGCTGGTCTGGGGACATATTGCCATGTCACCTATCTCGACACTTGACAACACAGCCCGGTGCAGCAAGTCGTAAATGGGATTGTTTTTCGGCCATTGTGCAACTCTCGCAGCTTCTTCGCCCTATCCGCACCTTATCGCCGCACGCGAAAAACAAGTAGAAATGTACAAAGCCTTCAGCGAATATTCATGGAAGCAATCTGCAGGGCTCAATTGACTCACAGAGAGCGTCTGTTGCCTACAGTGCGGCATAGAGTCCGAGGAGTTACCGAGAGAGGCTAGCCGGCCCCACCATAGGAACGACCACTAGCCAGCACGACGCAACACAGTAATTCAGTACCGCAGAGTTAAGCTACCGTGCGCTTCTAACCCCCAGCATTCACAGCAGACAGTTTCGAGCATGTTAAGTTGGTGGACGTTGGACGCCCTCCCAGGGGGGTGGCCGGCCACCGGCTTGGGATATCGCCGGGTAGGTTGGCTGATTGACCTCATCAAATTCTTTCGGCGGCGCTCGGATTTGGTCGGAGGGAGGTCTGTCGGCATAGCTGCACGTCCCAGACGAGCTGTCTCAGCGATCAGCACATCCTGCACCACTCGAACTCAGCCTTTCCAGGTGCCGCAGCGGCAGCGCAACTGAGAATCCCAGAATGTAACGAACCTCGGGAGAGGACGAGAAGAACACCGTTGGCGCTCTTTCCTGGAGCAGGGATTGGGACACGACGGGTCCGGAAGGCGAAAGAGGACTATGAATCGCAGGGAGGTTACTAGGCGGGTAGAAGCCCCTTCTTGCAATGGAGTATTGCGGCCAGCAAAAGCGATACCACCGAGTGGCTGTGATCTGGACACAATCATCTTTTGTACGCATGGGAAACCAGTAGAGGATATTGACTTTTGGCTCAGGGGTCAGCATGAGCAGCTACGGGGGGCTTTCCCGAGCGCAACAAATCGCCTCTCCCGGATTACCGGTACGACGCATTGAGCAAGTGTTTCCTTGGGCTGAGAAAAGGGCCGGGGCTCGCACAGTCCCGCCGGTGGACGGATCATAGTAGTCTTCCAAGTGTCGGTTTTTTTTGCAGAGGAATTTCTACTTCCGGAGATATTAATAGGCAAGACACAGATGTACCGTGCGAATGGTGGCGGGGCCGGAGCCGGCGTGTGGCACACGTCCGGTATGGCAGCACTGTGGTCCTTCCTAGCAGGGTAACAAATGCCCGCCAATTGAAAAGGGTGTGCGATTACCTGTACTCGACTGTGCACCACGCTCTACACCAGCTCTGAGCTTGCGAGTAGGTGGGCCGTTTTCTCTGTCCACCCTGATTGATGGGGAAGTGATCGGCAGCTGTGATGGCGCTGTGTTCTCTCTGCACTATGCTGGGGGACGTCCATGCTACCATGTGATGGTATTTATTACTCTGGAGACAGTCACGGAGTAGTATTAGTCTTTCCTCAGGTCGCTGAGAGAGTTAGCCAATACAATACCTGCTTACGATCCTTGTGCATCGTTGCTTTTCAGCAGCTATGGGAGACGCGGTGATGGGCCTTGTACGCTAGCGTCTGGCCGCGACGCAGCCTTCGGCTATCCTTGCTGCTGGTAATCGATAACCCGTGTTTGTATTATGTTTACTGGTAGTCAGTGCAGATGCACAATCCGGCAGTACATTTTCGGACTGTGGCTACTCTCGGCGCCGCGAGCCATTTGCTGCTGCAACCTTGCGTTTTTGAGCTGTGGCTTTTACTGGTGCCTGGTAGTATTTGCTACTGTAAACCATCTTCGGCCCGAGTAATTGTTGACGCTCGCGGACTAGCGGCAATTACTGTTGTAGAGTATCTTTGGGCTATAACTGGTCCTGACATTGGACGTTGTTTGCTGCTGTAATTTACGTAAAGTATTCTCCATTCTAGAATCCTAGACCTTCCCTAAGGGGTTAGAGCCGTTCTTCCCTCGTTTTCTTTTAGCCTTTGTTGTAACATAAAGATTGCCTAGGCTGGGTTATACAGGTCAATGCTTAACGATATGTAAGACGTGACGTGGCGAGTCTTTCGTACGGCACGCTCCTGCGCCCCGCTTAATTTGTTTATTTACTGTGGAACGCCACGGCGCTTGAATATCAGTCACTACAACTTTCAGCCTCTCTCTGCCAGTAAACCTCCACAACATTCTAGAGTCTGTCGGAGCCTCTTCTCGTGCCACGAAATCCATTTGTGGAAAGTAATGATTTCCGCCAGCTGACGTAGCAATACTGATAGGGTATTGCGTCGATACATTAGGCCATGCGGCTGGTGTAAAGTTTCAACTTAGCTTTTTTCTCGCTTCCCAAATTCCACACATGGAGTTTTATCAGTATTCGCTCCTTAAAATGAGATAACGAGTGATGAGCCACTATACGGATATCGGCTCTCGACATTGATAAATGGATCCCACACGACCAAGTCGAGAAAAATTGCGCCATTCGGGTAGGAGAATCACATCTGTGTTTCGAACAGAGTCATACGGAATTCTTATATCTGAAAAGGCCCCGAGAGGACTAGAGGAATTACAACAAACTGTTACATCTGGGATAAGACTCATGAGTAATGGAGGGTGGTAATCTTGGCTGGGTGCACCCGTCAGCTCAGCCCGGAGATGTCATTACCCTTATCGAAGGTGTGAGCAACCTAGTCGTTCTTCGCGTTGGTCCGGGCAACGGACGATACCAGGTCGTTGGGGTGGCATACGTCTCTAGTATTGTCACAGAATATTAGAGGAAGTATGACTCTGATTCAGCTTCTAAAACGTCTGACGTAGTTATACTTTACTAGGACTATAACTTAACAAGTTACTATACTTATATGTGAGATGCTATGCGCTAAGAGTGATCATCCGAACTTAGGAAAGAGCGGAACAGCGCAGTAGAGCCTGATAAACGGCGAAATTCTCAACGCTGGTACCTTTCACAGGCTGAATGCATCTAAATGAAATGCGAGTCCAGCGTCGATTCGATAAATTCTCCTGACTCGTGATGCTAGAAAGATTTTACAGCTTTAGAAAAGCCATGGTCAAGCCAGGACTGAGCGATATTGAAACCTTCAGAGGTAGTATGCGCAAAACAACTCAAATGCCGAAACTCGCTAGTGACTCCACAGCGTTAGCGGATGACTCCTATTATACCTATACCGAAGCTCCACTTCTAGTCTCCTCCATACCTATCGCCGTTCCAAGTTTTTTGCCATTTTTGAAGAGAAGCCTCCCATAAGGATAGCACCGTTGCGAATAGAAGCTTTCTTTAATTCACGTACGTCTACGAGTGAAGCTCCTGGGGGAAATGTCTGCCGTCTACTTCACGCCGTCAACTACTTCTCGTATATATTTCCAAAAACTCCGCCGGGAGATGGGACCGCTTGATGGGTGAAGAGGTTGCATCCGTGGGAATTCACCGCATTCTTGCTTGTTGCTCACGCAATGCCTGCTTGAGTGCATCATGAGTAGCCAACAAATCTTCCATGGAGTTTGACAGTGCCGTCGGGAGATCCAATGGCTGGTTCGTGACCGGCTCATTTGTATCTGATGTGCTGGGATGGCCAGTGTTCTTGTCCGTTTTGAGATTTACAGGATACAGATTGTCGAAGGTATTGGTTCAGCAAAAGTTGTTAACCCAAAAGGAATTTCACGAGAAAGCAGGGTTAGGGTGCGGGTTGAGGTAAATGGCTGATGGATGGTCTGTCTTTCCCCAGTACAATAAGAACAATACTTGTAGGGATCGTATTGGCCGCCAATTCTGAATAACGTTCACAATGAGATTGTTCTCTGATATACAATTGTGCGATCAGCAATACTTTCCCATTATCAATAGTACCTCATTCAACGCGCCCGTAGAAAAAGGCTAGCATTTACATGTCCTGACGAATTAGACCGCTAAAAGTAGCGCTGGCTCCCTCACCTATAAATCTAGACTATATCCTGAGTACAAATCCTTCTCCCAGGTTTTGGCTTATCCTGCACTCCGTTTATTGGCCAGAATGGCAAAGTAGGCTTCCCGCTCTCGATCGCAGTTGTCAATATCCTCCTCAAGGACGGCAATTGCTTTGTTCTTTACCGCTATAACCTCGTCTCATCCTCTCTCGCTGTCTTTCCACTGGATAAGAACAACATCCCGTTGGAGGACTAGCACTGGTGGCCCGTAAACACTCCTTGACGGTGTCCTGATGAACGCGTATAGCTGTATGGCAGTTATGCCCTTTGCGGCGATCTATCGGTTTGGTTAGAGCTTACAACGTGCTCAGATACTTCTTAATCTCCTCCTTGCTCTTCTAGAGTTCTACAAAGATACTTTTCACTTCACCACAGCTTTGAAGACACCGGATCTTCTACTGAGCATTTTTCAGTTGTTGTTCAAGGTCAGCGGCTCTCTCTGCCTTTCATTGCCAGCCTGACGCTGTCCGTACTCCGCGAGGTCATTGGTGGCAGCATTGCACACGCAGCTCAAGTCAGCCCCGACGTCCACATATGGTTTGCGTTGGTTAGGCAAAGGAATGCTACAGGTGCTCCGAACATATCGGTCAAGGAGGAGTCAGAGGAAACCAAGAAGAAGATCAAGGACAGGCATGTTGCGATATATCAGCGCGTTTTAATGACGGATGAGGGCGTCGCTGGCACTCCACAGAAATTGCAAAGCATCATTGACCGCATGCGGCGATATCTCACGGGCAACCTCAATGGCAAAAAGATCGATGTCCAGGTTGAGCCGGAGAGCGAGAAGCAAGCAAGAGGGGAAATGTCACGCCGGGTGAGGAGATACTTACGTGCCAGCGGGGAGGCGAGGATGACAATACTCCAAGAGTTCTGCGATGCTGTGGGGGCCAAGCTTCGCTCTCTCCTTGACGACCCAGACAGGGCTGTCACCCTGTACCTTGCCCATGGCGTACTTTGGTTTCGGTGGTCAGGCACAACAACGGAACGAGGAAAACCAAGGTAGTCACATATTGTCCTCCTTTCCAATAATGCTCGTAGATTCTACGGCGCGCTACTTCACTGGCGGCAAGCTCACCACGCACTGGGACCCGTTCGGACAGGGCAACACTGTGGAGTCGACCTGCACCATCGTCGGTGCGGGATATCATACTTTGGCACCGGACTGGACACCCACCCCACGGATATCTCCTGCAAGTTAAACCGGACTGCTCAGCAGCGGGTAGGATATGAGGAACGAACATTTTACAATACCCCCATGCACGAGCATCTCGTGGAGGGGTCGCGGAGGTACAAGATGGAATGAGATGGCACGGCCCAGTCGACGAGGAAATACACCAACTCACGACGGAGCTGCTTTCACTGCTAGGTGCGAAGGAGAAGCGGGATGACAGCCTTCTCAACGACCAGATCCTGATGGAGCAGGCGCATATAGGCTTGCTGGGGGCAAAGAAATTGTTGACTAATAACACCCCGGTCAACCTTGAGTTTGTCAGGGTCAACCTAGCCAACAGAGGATGACGTGAATGACCCAGAGTTCCAAAAGGAGGTGGAAAAAATGCGCCGGGGAGCGGAACTGGTGCTGCGAATGGTGCATGAGAGAGACATGAGGAAGTTTGGCATGACTAAGGATGACACGTGGTTTCCTCCGATGGCGCCGGGAGACGGGGGCCAGAACCTTGCATCGTAGATGGAGGGGGTGGAATGATCATCACCAGGAGTAGAGATGTGCGGTGGTCTTGATGCGGACATCAGCGATAAATGCGTGCATACGGCTTCTCAAAGGTGAGGGTAGAAAATGGATTTTTGAGTGGAATGGTGAAGGCTACCGACATTATTGGGTAGAGCTCTTACGACGATCCGCACTAGCGTCAGTGTATTTAAATCAGTTCCTGCATCTGAATGCCCCCATGTCAAGCAAGGTAGAACAGAACGAGTCTTCACCATAGTTATTTACGCAATTACGCCGTTTGTATGTCAGCTGCGGGTGTAGGCCCGCGTCAGCAGTGGCTGGCTGAAAGAAGGGGTGGAGATTCGTACCTGTGCAAAGAAGGCGCCTACTAGAACGCTGTGAATTATATCAGCTAAATTCCGATCTGTCTAGGCATTGGGAAAAAGTTTAATACTTGAAACGACGTCCTCTAAATTCGAACTACCTCCGTGGCTTCTCATGGGGGCGCTTTTCGACTGGTCTCGCCGCCATGCCCCAACGCGAGGCTCGAGCTTCTCTAGACGATAATCCGTGTCGAGATTATGTCTTCCATTTCCTCGTGATTTTCACTCCAGTAAGCTCCTGATTTGCTATATACTTACGTCGTCACTGTAAATCGCTACATAATCATGTCTCCGCAGTTGCACTTACATATCGCCTCAGGTTGTGGACCGGCGTGACCTGTCAGCTTTCGCCCTTGGAGGGCAATCATGGCCTTTCAGAGTTATATCCCCGTAGCGTCGTTCCACTACCCGACTTATTCAAATATGTATTCAGAGATTCCCTCTCTACTATGGCCTAGCTCTTTCCTATCAGGAGGATGCTCCAAAAGCAGCTGAGGAAGTAGTGGAGGTTTGGGAGAAAAACATTCCGGATGTGCCTGAGTCTTACCAGAATCGATATGATACAAGCAAATCATACTTCAGCATGATATACACGTCTTCCCCTTACAAAAGGTGGAGAAAGAGGGAGTTCCGGAAGATCCATTCTCAAACTTTGCTAAGATTGTTCTCCTGCTACTTTAACCTGGCTAAAAACGTTCTGAATTTAGATCGAGAAAACAGCTCCGGATACGTCAATAAGCTTTCAATATTGAGGAGGTTAAGCCAAATTTTGCTCGTTTCTGACGAACATCATCGGGTTCGCCTCCGCGGAATGATGGATCCATTCGAGGGTGAGAAAATGATGGCGAAGGTCTTCATGCGCAACCATGTCAGGACGGCTTTGGACCTTATGAGTGATGAAAGACCGTACCATGACTGGCAGAGATATCTGATGCTAGCCGAGGCTTTGACTACTGGCACTGGAGAGCCGTGAAAATTTCGCTTTACGTCCTTGAAATCTGATTGTTTCTCCCACGCAAAAGTATGCAAAGCTCAGAACAAAGATAGATGGATCATCTGTCTTGCTGATAGTACAGCTTCGGTGCCAAATACAGATTGTCGCCTTAAATTGTAACATGTCTGTCCATATGCATGATTTTCCCATGTATTTTCCATGTAAGTTAAGACGCCTTGCAGAGGCGCCCATCATTGTTAGCAACCCATTCATCGCTGCCAACCGCTGTAGTTGCGTAAAAAATGTCGTACGGATCATATTTAGCTTTAACCTTCCGCAAAGTCTCGTAATTTGTTCCGTAAAAGGCGGTTTTCCAATCAGGTTGATTGAAGTCCGCCTACAATACTGGTCAACAGAGATACCGGGGAAGCGTAGGTTCTAAGAAGTATACCTCATTCAGGTAAGCACCCGAGTTTGGTGCCAACGAGCTCAGCATCGGGACGTACTTCTGTGTTATTTCTCTCTGGTCGGCAGTCATTTCCGACCATGGGGCAGTGAAATTCCATGGTCTGCATGAACACGCGTGTTAGCTTGACCGGCACCGAGAGGGGTACATTACACTAACGTCCCAATGACAGACACCATGTCCATCTCTCTCCAAGCTGGAAGGACCGCATTATGAACATCCCCTGCTGCCTGCATAGAAGGCCGGATGTGGAGATTAACTAGGATAACACCGTCGTTTACCAAGCTTCGAAAAGCCGCTGTCAGTTGGTCGTTCCGTGTCTGCACGACATCTCTTGGGATGATCCAACCGCCAAGCTGACCAGTGCCTACTTGTTGCACCGGTGTCATGGCATCATGTTGAGAGTAATATCCCGGAAACTGGACAATAGACTTCTGGTACTTGATCCCAAAGCTCTCCAAATAGCTGAAGTATGGCTGCAACAACGATAAAAGCTCATCTGCGCTGATCCCTGGGGCGGTAATTGGTGCTACTACAAAACTGGTGTTCATGACGTACGAGTTCGCAACAATCCCTCTGTCGAGAAGCGGGGAGACGAAATCCGACCACGTCCCGACTGCATCCCAAAAGCTGTCTGCCGCAACACCCGCAGAGGAGAAGGTAATGTTGGCGCCAGATACAGGTATGTCTTTGTAGAGCTTAGCCGTCATTGGGAGAGCCACTCCATAGGTACTACCACCGCCACCGGACATAGCCCAGTAGAGGTCACTGTTGTTTCGACGGTTTGCGGTGTGGACTTGGCCCGTTCCATCCACCACTTCCCATTCCAAGACTTGGTCAGCAGCCATGCCATACTTCGAGCCAAGGGGCGTGTGCCCTCCTCCCTGAGAGTATCCACCTTAACGCTGTCAGCTTTTTCTGAGTCGTCGTAAACGCCTTCCTATCATACCTGCAATGCCAAAAGAAGGGGAATTTCCGCCAATGGTGACCAGCCCCTGAGCATCGGCAGCATCGGCAGCCTCTCCCGCTTGGATACCAGCCCCAATGCTGATTGCTTTGCCTGTGTAGTGGGCATCTGAGTAATCAATGATTTCGATATTTTTTAGATGATGCATCCACAAGCCTAACGCGCCAGCTCCTGTAGACTTTCCGAGGTAGCTTACGATGGCGTCAGTGATTTCAATGTTTACAGTTAAAGCAGTACTTACTCGTGACCTGTGTTTCTGATAACCAGACGGATATTCTTATCTTTAGAGAACTGGATTCCTGCTATCGCGTCGTTGGCAGACGAAACATTGATCGCGTATCGCACGTAATTCCCAAGCGTGCACGGCGTGTCGATAGGAGTAAATGGATCGCAGCTGTGGTTCGCGAAGAAAGGAGCCATGACCGAGCTGGACGATTCTTCATGGGGGTATAGCCAGGTCCAATTCTGCTGCAGAGCGCTGCATACTGCAGCATCGTACGTCGGGGCATGGCACGGCGTGCCGAGAGGAACCGTTGCAATGAGCCGCCCGCCTACGGTGTCGTTCAACTTGGACCACTCGGATATCGACGGCCAGTGGTCGTCTCCAGGGAACTGGCGACATGTCTCGTTTTGTCCACTTAGTCCCCAAGCTGATGAAACAGCAAGCAAAAGGGGGGCGACGTTATCGTACACCGAACCAAAGGCTCCCATGACGGCAGACATTGTTAATGGGTTTGGAACACGAGAAAATTGGGAGCATGAAGGCGTATTTATCTGTCTCCTCCCAGCCGGTGGGATTTTTACCCGTGGAGGATTTGGAGGAATTATTTGTGTTTTCGCTGGCTGTAGGATTATGATCCATGAAGTGTTGGCATCAGCACTAACGACTCAGTGATGGATCATTTTAAATCCCTTTTGGCGACATCCGAAGAATGTCCGCGAATCGTAGTATGTGAGAATGGTCGGTGAGTTAACTGACTCACACGTCAGCTTGGAGTTCTGCTCTTTCGCACCCACGAAGTTCTGTCAGATAACTGTCAGAAATATTAATATATCGCCGTCTCAAGGATCAAGCCAATGAGGAAAGGTCGTGGTTTCTTTCGGGAAAGGAGATTAGTATAACAAGGAAAAGGCAACTGATAAGCCTGTGATCCAGTGATACGGCGGCTGCACGCTGGCTGTGATTTAATTCTCGTATTGAATCCGGTGTAAGTCGAGACGGCCTCGGCGATCATTGAGAAGGCCGGATTTGGTGCTTACCTCGACCGTCAACGCATCAAACCTTGCCAAGTTGACACTCACTACCTCTTCATACTCTCTTATCCCTTGAAGATATTGTGCCCTGTGCAGTTAATCGATGTTATGGAAATCACATGCATTTAGTTATAGTGTGACGTTCGCTGCGCATCTGCTACACTAGAGTATAAAGAGTAGCACCTCTTGCACTCCTCCGCCATCATGCCAGGAATAGTACTTCGCTTTTGCAACGTTACTGCACCGTCACTGAACCACAACCTAATCCTACTTAGAGATTTTCAAGTTATAGGCTTGAACTATATACTCTACGTCTTTCTCAGCCTAAAGAGAAAAATCGCCAAACAGATGTTAAAAGCGATGTAGGACCAGCCAAGGCCAAAGTTTCGCCAGCGGTCAGTCCAAAACATATCCGATCTCGCAAGGTACTGATCTGAAGTTGAAATAGGACAGTACTGGCAATCTGAAGTCGACTCCGGATTGAAGAGGTACCCGGGGGCGATTGCAAGATACTCAGAGAGGTATGTTCCACAAGTCATGTTGGAGTTCAAGGGAGGATTAAGGCGGTATACATCCGAGGAGGAGCATTCCATCCGTCGTTCGTGTAGACCAGAGGTGATAATCCCTGATGCCCAGTATGTCAATGGTGACACACGGTACATGAAGACCCAGAACCCGGGGAGAGCTTGTCTAGGCTGCATGATCCCGTCGAAGACGAGTGTTAGAATGAAAATGAAAACGCTCAGGACTCCGGCGGTGTCCGGGCTAGAAATCGCCGCGACGACCATGTGTGCAAAGGTGGAGGTAAACACGAAGAACTGGATGATGTAGAGGAGAACGAGTGCCTGGCGATCCGAGGAGAGAACTCCAAAGACATTGTAATTGAAGCAGGCAAATGCCATAACGCCGATGAGAATCTGAAAAGGTATTTCTATGATGATGTGAACGAGGATGAAAACAGACCATGCATACGTTTTCGATGGCTGCTCGCGAACCTCGAAAAGTTCCCTTTGCATTGAGAAACGTGGGATGATCTGCTGAACCATTGCAGCGAATACGGCAGTGAGCATGAAGACGCTGAATATTGCGTTTTGCGTTCCTTGTGGTGAGTTTCCCGGGTCGAAAAAGCTGTACGCGTTGAAGAGCGAAGATCCAATGACCAAGGCAATTTTAGACCAGATATACCCCGGAGAACGCCAGTAATGAAGCCAGGTGCGGAGCCCGACGATGCGGATTTGGGTCAAAAATGAAGCTGCATGCTCAGAGGCATCCGATTTGCCTGCCGTTTTGGATTCGTTGTCGTCTTGTCCGCATTGGCTGATTCGGCCGAGCAGATGCATCACGGCGTTAGACTCCGCAGAGTCCCGCCAGAGACCAGCCCAGTCCATCTTCACTTTTCCGTTACATGTAGAAACAACATCAAAGATGTACTCGGCAGGATTCTCGTCCTGGCCGCACTTCCTTGCTCCACGACTCTCAAAGTAACTGAGCAATGTCAAGCTTGACGGTCCAATGTCACCAAAATAGACGGCCTTGCCTCCTTCCCCGAGAAACAACAGTCTATCAAACTGCCCAAAAAGGATAGCATTGGGTTGATGAATTGTTGTCAGCACCGTTTGCCCGTGGTCGGCCAAACGGCGCATCAAGGCGACAATGGAAAATGCGCTCTGCGAGTCAAGCCCACTGGTGGGCTCATCCAAAAAGAGCAGAACCTCAGGCTTCGCGGCTAGTTCAACCCCAATGGTAACCAGCTTTCGCTGCGTCACTGTCAACGACTGTCCTGGTGTACCCACGCGGCAGTCGGCAATGTCATGTATCCGCAGTATCTTAATGACGCGTTCAACATACGCGTATTTGTCCTTTTTGGAAACCCACGATGGCTGTCGTAGGCTTGCACTGAAACGAAGCGTCTCGCGCACCGTTGCTGTCTCGAGATGGACATCTTGTTGTTGCG
Source organism: Neoscytalidium dimidiatum (assembly GCA_037367355.1). Taxonomy (NCBI): domain Eukaryota; kingdom Fungi; phylum Ascomycota; class Dothideomycetes; order Botryosphaeriales; family Botryosphaeriaceae; genus Neoscytalidium; species Neoscytalidium dimidiatum. The sequence continues at coordinate 1,811,529 of CM074706.1, read as the reverse complement.
CGTAGCCAACCTGTCGTGGGAATGATGCGCTCAAAGGCTTGCCGTCAACGAAAAGGTCACCAGTCACGACACCAACGGATCTACGCTGGGCCAGGATGTCAAGAAGCGTCGTTTTGCCGGCACCAGAGACACCCATGAGGGCAGTCAACGTGCCTGGCTGCACCCAACCGGATACACCGTCAAGAACACGCCGCGATTTCCCGTTGCGGACTGGGATGTCGTAGCATATGTCTCTCCACGCGAAGGTACGGCCGCGGTTAAGTGTGACCTCCTCATCCTCTTCGGGTGGTTCGAAGTTGTCCAGAGCAGGGCGGGACTCGGCCGCTTTTTCCAACGCGTGGATCTCGTCTCCAATTGCTTCTGAGCCGCAGCAGTTATTACGGCCGCGAGAGACCTTCGAAGCGATTTGAGAGTTGGACTCAGTTGCTACAAGGTTAAGCACCAAAAATGCAAATAGAAAGGCCAGCAGGACTCCGAGGTTGCGCCAGATGTGTCCGTAGTAGTATTCGAATTTGGATTGGATGTAATTGTCGCCCAAGACAGTGCGCTGCCCCGCCACGGCTCCGGTCACTCCGCAGACAAACGCGCCAGCGGACAGCTTGGGATATGCAGGAACAAACTCGGAGCAGATGAACTCGCGGCCGTGGAACTCGTTTGCCATAAGCGCTTCAAAAGCGTACGCCACAGGGTCGATCCAGCTGATCCACTCGAACCAAGGGTGCATGGAAGAGTGCGGTAAGATGAAGCCGCTATAGATGACAATTGCGAGCATGAGGACGCTGGAGGCAGCCAGAGCTTGCGGCGCAGAGCGCGTAACCGCGGCGATGGAACGGAAAATGCAAGCCATTGTAACGGCAGCCAGGTAGTTGAACAAGAAAAAGAGAAAGTACGCTGCTGGGGTAGCATGGAGACCTACGAGGAAGTACAAGACTGTGTTGAAGCATAGCGCAGCAACCAACTTGATAGGCAGGTCAAGAATGAATTGTGCAAGGGCCTCGGTGAACGGACGATAGAAAGCAATGCGAGCTTGTCGGGATATGATGGGCCGAATAGCAAAGACTTTGTTGACCTCGGTGATGGAGATTAAAGCGTTCAGTAGAACGGCGAAGAAGAGCACCGCACCTTTGGAGAAAAAGCCAGTAGAGGCATCCGGCGTCTGATAGAACATGGAGCCAAACACTAGGGCCAGCACCAGTTGCCCGACGACAGTTGTGAGCGTGGACGCCTTATCATTGATGGCTCGCTGCCATGCCCGGATCAGGCAATATTTGATCTGCAGCGCAAAGCCTGGTTCGTATGCGGTACCGGACGTTGCTCGCTCACTCTTTATCTGTCGAATTGCCGCCTGGGCATTCTGGATAGCAATGGGGGGATATTCTGCTTCATGCAAGGCTATTTCGTGGCAGAGCGCAGCGTACTCATCGGATCTCATCCAGTAGTCCTGAAATTCATCCGCTGTCCTTGGCACACGGTCCACGAATCCTGGTCGGGGAATCCGCTCGTCGGGGCTCGTGACCGCAGTAAGAAAGTCCGAGGTCGTCTGGCGCGGGGGACACATCCATCCCATCTTCTCAAAATACCTCTTGGCTTCTGTAGCTGGTCCAAAGTACACTTGCCTTCCTTCATAGAGCACAGTAACTCTGTCAAAGATGTCGTAGATGGCGTTTGATGACTGCTCGAGCGTAAGCACCTGGCAAGAGCCAAGCGTCTCGGCTGCCAGCTTGAAGGTGCGGATGACATCCAACGCCGTGGTCGAATCCAAGCCCCGTAAACAATTGTCCCAACATATGATGGATGCAAGAGAGAGCGCCATCTCGGCAATGCTGACACGCTTGCGCTGTCCTCCAGACGCACCGCGGACGAAATCGTTGCCGACTTTGGTATCGGCCACAGAGGAAAGCCCGAAGGTGGCCATGGCAATCTGCGCCATAGTCTGAGCCCACTCAGACCGCGAAAGATTGTTGTCTTGGAGAGTAGGAGTTCTCATTGCAGCCGCAAATTCGAGGGTTTGTCGTACGGTGAGATGGGGGATGTGCACGTCACTTTCGGGATTGTAGACGAGCTGGGGTAGGAGATTAGTCAATGCACACTTGTTTCTAGGTGAGTAAGGTGTACGGACTTCACCCTTGAATTTCTTTAGCATCTGGGGCTGTGGAATGCCATTGTAGTGTATGGATGACGGAATTTCAATGGTCATGTTTTCCAGGTCTCCAGATATTGTCCGAAGCACCGTTGAGCACCCGCTTCCTGGCCGTCCAAGAACCAAGAGCATCTCTCCGCTCTTTACCAGCAAGTCCACCTTGCGTATTATTCTCCTCCGTGGTGCATTCGCCTGGCGAAGCAGACCCCTGATTGCCGTCGGAATCACTGACGCGACAGTTGTGTGTTGCGTATCTTGCGCAGTTAGACGAGTGCAGACTGTAACGTCCTTCAGCACGACGCCAGATCGACGAAAGCCTCCTCCAATTTCTTTCACTTTTGTCAGCATCATTCTAGCCCAGTAGCCACTATTGAATCGGGTACTGTTCGGGTCAAGCTCTGGGTTGGTCGTATCTGGCGTGTTAGAGGAAAAACCATCCTTAAGACCGGCATCTTCCTGGAATTGATGGGAAATGCGGGATGCGACCCGGCGGAGGCTCTCATTCTCGAGTTCTGGTAACCCTGTGTCGTCTCCTCCCTCCGCCGTTGTGATCCGTCCATGCGGTGGAGTAATTACCTCCTCGGTAGGAACTTCCGATATATCAAGGGACATGGTCGTGACGTTGGCTGGGAAGATATAGCTATAATATCAAGAATCAACCTGCAGGTACCTGAAAGTCTCTTTATAGAATTTCAAGTTTAAGTTTCCGTGATCTTGTCGCCCTAGTCGCCGGAACGGTCCCGAAACATCGACAGATTATCTCGGAATCATCCCGACCGTCGCACTCGGATTTATTTATTTAGCGGAACAACGCTAGTCCAAGTTTTATGTGTTACGACCCCTCAGTCGGCAATATTTTACAATAGTCAGAGTGCTATCCCGCCGGGATGGTCAACCATGTGTCGGAATGGCCGAAAGAAAAAACGACCGGCTGGGATCGATGAACACCGGTAAATAAAGTCGACAAACACCACCACTTTGTACCTAATCTCTACAGGAAGGGTTGGTGACCTCAAAAGATCTTAAGAGCTTTACAGCTAATCAAGGGTACTGATAGTAGTGGTAAATGGCGGTAACATTTCTCAGAGTCGCCTGACTTTTCGCACAGCTAACCAGAAACGCGATAAGCGAACCGAGTGGCTCGCCGACGCTACGATAGGCGCGTCTGAGCTCTGCATTGGTCATGAAGCGGCTCGGTATTCAGACCCCCATCCTGTCTATCACAGCTCCTGGTGCTTGCATTATTGAGGGACAAGAATCCTTCGATCTAGCTCGCTCATTAGAGAAATACGCCGCTGTCATTCAAAACCGGAATCCAGACAAAGTTGGCTTCTTCAATTTAATCTAATCAACACTGAGGCGACATTGTCCGCAGTTCTGTATGCGCTCGACATGCTCAATGCTTATGGTGTCATACTCTTCATCCGCTACGGCGCTTCGAACACATACCTAGGTCAACCAACCCTTGAATATACCTAGGCGGAGCTCAACCGACGCAAGTAAATGCGCGGTATTCATCCACTCGACATACAGCGACACCAACAAGGTCAACCCGCCAATGTCTCAGCCCATGATTGACCATCTCCACGAGACGACACGGACCGCTGTAGACGTGATAATGAGTGGTACACGTAAGATATTTCCCAGTTGCGAGGTGAAGCTGTCTCACGCCGGCAACGCTCTACCCTACATAAGAATCACAACATTAGTAGAATTATAATTAGTAACGCTCAAGCCGGCGCCCAGGCTTCTGCAGATGAGCTCGCTGGCGTGATGCATGAGCACATGGTCAAGACATCTCGTAGCTTCTACTACGGCCTTGCCCTCTCCGTAACGTTGGCCATGATAAGGATGCTTTTGGAATTGGCACGGCATGATTATATTCTGTACGGGGTAATTGATCTCATCTCGTGCTCTCTTATATGAACGGGAATGACGTAACATCTCCAAAGTGACTTTCCTTACGCTCCATCGCCGGCCGGTCCAGGCTTTCTAAAGGAGCTTACTAAAGGGTTCGAGTTGGAAGCAGAGCTGGGAGAGTCGATTTATTACGCCAATGCATACAAGTTGTTCCCAGCGCTTGCAAAGGTCACGCGTCTATGTAGTTTACCCAGAGATAAAACTGGGAAAGCCTCCCTCAAAGAAATTCATAGAGTCAAAGAAGCCCAATCCCTCGATCGTAATATCAGGAATGCCGTCTCTACTAGCAAAAGAATTTTCAGCCTCCTGGCTTTCCCATGCTGATCCGCTGTGGGCGGCTTGTTCCCAGGTTTGATTGACATTCATCATTCCCGTTGCCTGTTCTGCTCCAGATTCGTCTTGTGTGGCTTGCATGAAGCTCGGATGGGCCGGGTCTGACACACGCTGCGCATATGCTCGCTGGAGTAACCTGAGCTGATTCTTAGATGAGAGGCTGAAAGTAGATAGATGTTGCAGTATATCCACACAGTGATGCCATGATCGGTTGAGCCTGGCTTCATCGATGGAACTCATGACCCGAGGACATGAGTGGGTCATGATCACCACAATACCTGCCGTTGATGCGTCTACCAAATTGTCAGATTTAGGCAAAAATCTCTCTACTCATCAAGTTCCCTTACACAGTCCGTTGTACCACCAAGCGTCTGTCATGGATGATAGATAGGTATCATAAATATGGTCGAGCAGGTCCATAGCCGCGATAGCACAGGACAGAGCACAATGCGTCGAAACAGCCGAATACAGGGGATTGGAGCTGGTAGCGGTGGTCGATGCAGAATCTTGACTACCATTGCATAGGAACGTAAATACAGGCCGATATAGCATTATCTTCAGATGAAGAAATCTACCAACATGTCAGTTAGTCTAGATTACAATAGCCGAAAGACGGAGCTACGTGCCTAGCATGCAGGACATTGGTTTGTCTTTGGTACGTGGGCGAGCGAGAAGGACTTGTGCTACACGCACGGCTCTCGTTCGTCCACGAAGTGAATGGCGGAAGGCGAGACTCAAACTCAGACAAGTTAAAATCCAACTTGGCGAGGACATCGACAGCAGGAAACCTTCTTTGTGATTCGGAATTCGGGGTTCCGGCGCAGTCTGTGGCGAGCCAGGGTTGATAGATGTCGGACATGATGGCAGCACAAATTTGGTTCAGTTTGATTGCTTCGACAAAAAACCGCTTCCACGAGGGCAGCTCCTGGCCCTGAGAGGGCGTACAGATTTGGCCATCTCCAAGCACAGATGGCAGAGGAAGAGTTGATGGCAAAGTTGCTGGTGGTCTTCCGAGCATCATACTCACCGTACTCCAAGACAGCGTGTCAGCTAAGGCAGCACGGAAACAACGGGGAGCTTACATATCCATGTGCACGCAGCCGTGCCAGGTCCGGCGGCGAATGTCAATTTCGAGAGCGCTACGGGAACTATCACCCACTTCGGTGTGCAAGCCCAGCCCTTGAGCCACGCGACAAGCGACGCCGACGGCATTCCAGCAGCGGGCGGGAAAGGGCGTGCTCTGGAGACAGAGGGAGGTTAGCAGCAATGCTTGCACTACTCCGAGGCTGTTGACTTCGAGAAGATCGAGACCAATGAAAGCCTTCGCACGCAAGAAGAAGGAGTAGGAGAGGGGCTCTCTCTCTACGGGCGCGAAGCTGGAGAAGTGACAGCCCAGTGCAAAGATTGCATTCAAGGCGCAATGAAACACCATAATGTTTCCCGGCGTCTCAGGACCCCCGCCCAGACCGACCACGGCACTGGGCGGTGCATCATGGGGCGAGGTGGTCGAGGGCATCCAGAGGCGTTCATATTGCCGTTCGAAGCTCTCACGATGGAAGAAAGGGTACAAGCAGAATGTTCTGTCCCAGAAGGCTTCCAAGAGATGGTCTGCCAAGGATCGAGGTGGCAACACGATATTCCGCAAGTGAAGCTGCAAAGGCGACTGCGTGCAGCCAGCGGACTGCTGAGCAGCAAATGCTAGATTCTGGCTGGTAATTGAGCTCGCTGACACAGGGCACGCTTGCTGCAAAAACGAGGCAGCGGACGAATGGCCGAAGTACTCTGGAGTGGAGCGGGCATGCAAATCTGCATCCGCAGCGGCAAAAGTTCCCATTGCGCTGATCTGGCTCTCAGGCTCGACCGCCGGCACCAGGTTGCTCTCAAGCTGGGCGGCAGCGGATGTGCATTGTGAAGGCGATCCCGAACTAGGGCCAGCCCACTCGCTGAGCCGGCGCGTGGAAGCAACAGTTGCAGGGTCACGAAGCAACCGCTGCATGTTCGGAGGTGTCGAATTCACTGCACGGGTGGCACTTTGGCGGCCTGCTAAGGTGTCTGTTGGATGATGGAGCGTACTCCTGGAAGGCGGGGCCGGCGGAGCGCTCCCGGACAAGGACAAGTCTGGTTGAGAAAGCCGATCAGGGCTTCCCGGAAGGCCTGGCACGTTGATGCCCGCATTTCGGCATGTCTGCTCTAATTCTCGAATGCGAAGGTGCAGTGTTTTGACGTAACTGGCTGCATGTTATTGGGTCGAGTACAAGGGGAAGCAGGAGGATAGACATACGCGTCGGTACTCTCAGAGCGCGCGTTATCAGCTCTGTAGACACACTGCTCGAGCGTGAAGGAACGGCGGTGACAAGATGCGCATATAGGCTTGCCGCCGTCACAGCGCGACTTGCGCTCCCGACAAGGCTCACACGCAAGAGAAACCTTACGCCGGCGCGATGCAGCAACACGCTCCACCGGCATGGCGACGCGAAGACAAAGCAATTCATGAGAAATGGTCGGGGTGGAGCTGGAGGCCACGAACGAGATTGCGACCGGAACGCTTCCGGGCGGTGGTGGGCTTCGGAATGAATCCGGTGCGCCACACGCGATTCCTCCCTCGTCGAATCCTTGTTCGCGCCGAGTGTAGTATGACCTAAGCTAGCATTACCGTTATCACGCAGGAAAGTCAAAGTCATGGCAAAGCTCTACCGCCATCGCCCCTTCGGTTAGCCTTGCGATGAAGGACCGCTTGATTCCAATCTTATCATGGCCCCCAGGGGCTTACACATGTCCTTGAAGCTGACGCTGAAGTCGGAGTGGCTCGCAACGACAGCTATGAAGTGGCGGGGCGATGGGGTGAGCTTTCGTATCCGGCGCGATCAGCGTGCGCCATTTCTTGTCAGCTCTCAAAGAGGTGGCAGTTGATTAGGCCCTTCTTCTACGGGTATCTCGGATCACGGCAATAGGAATATGCAAGCTTTTATTATGTCCTGGGGACGATGCTTGGCCAGCACAATGAGAACTGCCCATTGATTCGAATTCCTGCTGTATGCGAAGCTCCATGGTTGATGAATATTTCTGTTCAGTGATCATCAGCCTGCTCTACCGACTCCATGACGCATGGATTCCATTTCTCAGATGCTGTCATTCTGGACCTCATGCTCATTACGACAGCATCAAGAGGTGTTCGTATGATTATTACAAATTGCTGCAGGGCTGATACTTGGCAAGCCACCGCTGTAGCCACTTTTGTGGTTCCAGGATCATCGAAGTATAGCGTATTCATCAAGGGGTAAGCGCCCAGTACTGAAGCTGACTCGCGGTCCGTAGAGTAATATCCAGCCAAAGCAGGCCCAAGATCAGCGGCACCCTTCACATGCTCTCATTAAATTACCCAGAGATATACTATGTAAAGGACTGAAGCCTCCAAGTAACAACCTTGTTATCAAGGTGAGTCTGGAATTGCTAAACTCGCCGCTCTAAGCGGCCAGTCGTCATTTTGACAACACGATTGAAGATGCTCTTCCTTCTATCTGCCAAACTCCCTAATCCCGAGATATGCCTGGACCAGCCCTCATCATAAATGGTTTCCCCAACCGTCTGACGTCGCAGTGATATCCATTTCACCACTTCTACCACTTACAGCGACATGGGTAGCTGAGACAGTCGTCTGGACGCTGATTCCGGATGATTACTAAGCGGATTTCCCTCCAGACGACTGCTTCAAATATCCCTAATATCTTCTGTAGCAGTTTTCTGTCACTTTTCTCTTCTTTTTTCGGCCGTCACAATTACCCTGAAATCCCCGAGAGGCACCCGGATAGTGACATGGGTCGTTAAATGCAAGAATTCGCCAACGGCTTTCAGCTGTCAGTCTGAACAGTCAGAGCAGTGCAACAACTATGGATAGTCAGAAGCTGATACACGCCGAAGCGTGTATCGCCGGTTACCAGACACAACTACTATAAGACACTCTGTGGGGCTTGAAGGGAGCGTAGAGCAGAGCAATATACTGTTGTAGAGTCAGCTTTTCGAGCCAAACGATATTATCGCGCAGCCCAAGTCCGAATTGGCGGCTGAAGGATCCTTCACAAGGCTGCCGCGAAGCAGCCGCACATGCATTGCACAGAAACGGTGCAATCATGAAAAATGCCCGTTTCGCATCCGAATACGCCATCCTGTGCGGCGGGCCTACACCATTTTCACAGATCAACGAACACCACATGTTCGCCTTTAACCTCTGAAGATATCTAGGAACGCAGCCGATCCCTGAAAATGACTTAGTTTATTCCCGCTACCGGCTCGTTCTCGAGAAAGGTCGATATGTCAATTAGCACAACAGCGTCTGTCAAGGGAGAGTCCTTCCTGCACCTCCAGGCCTTTGCTGCAACGCATTACCCGATGTATGTGGGATAATTATAAGCAACTCAAAGAGACACTCTGCAGTCGCTTAGTCGCAGCTATGCTTGCTGTTTCTCGTGCACCGAGGCCAACACACGGGCAGACGGCAAAGTCTTGTCCAATCACTATTGCAAGTGCCAATCTGACGGAGCTGCACCTATAATTGGAGACAGTAGGGGTCAACGCACCTCCATTACGAACATCCACTTAGATTTTCGGAGTTTGTCTGCTGTCCCGGAATGGATTCCTTTTCGGCGATTAGTGCTGACAAGAACAAGACTTTGCTGTTCGTACTTGGCCTAATTCGTGCTTATCTGCTATCGGTCGTTGTGTGGGGGCCGGAATACTCCCATTCCAAACACCACGGAAAATCCCAACTTTCGCGCGTTCAGTGAATGCAAAACGGCGTGTGATGAAACTATGGAAATTGTATGTAAAAAAGATAAGTCTATCCGTAATTCAATCGAGCGCAGTGTTCGTTATATCCAATCCTGTGCTCGATCACTCCTTTTGACTTTGCAGGGCTCTGGGAAAATAACCCAGAAAGCATTAGCGTCAATACGTGATAGCCCAACCCTTACTAGAGTGGGACTCACACCCGCACTCGGCCTAGGCGAGATTTCGGTAAGTTCAGCATCTTGCATGCTCTAAACCGCATAAATACCCACGGCCGCCGGCATCAAGGAGTTTACCCACATCTTCTCGGCAACATGACCTCCCCAGCTCCAGAATCATTAGCGCTGTCCCTACCTTTGACTTCGGTACTTCTCGGCACAGCTCTCCACATAGCGAGTCTGAGACTCCAGCTAGACGACTATGGGTGGCGCATTCTCGGCCTGTGGAATTTGACACTGTCCGTCCTATTCCTCCTTTTCATCCGCAACTACGACGCCCTTGCAGCCACTCGTCTGGTCCTCACATTTGCAACTACATTCCTATTCGGCTTCTTCGGAAGCACCGCTGTCTACCGCTTCTTTTTTTCTCCTATTCGCCAATTCCATGGTCCGTGGCAGGGCGTGCTTACTTCTTTCTACCGACTGCACGCAGCAGTCACAACTCATGTTCGTCTATTCCGTCAGATAGACAGCCTGCACAAGCGCTATGGAGACTACGTTAGGGTTGGCGGTCGGGAGCTTTCAATCCTCAATCCTTCAGCAATTCCCATCTTGTACGGGGCAAAGGCGCAATGCAAAAGAGGGACGTGGTACCATCATACACCCGATCCCGAGGAAGATAGACAGGTGCTTCTTGTTACAGACCCGGCCATTCACTCATGGAGGAGAAGGATCCTTGACAGAGGATTCAGCAGTAAAGGCAAGTAGCCTCTCATTTTCCCAACGGTGTACGAGGACAATACCGGGCCGAGCCCACATGAAACACCCATCCATTTCGCGGCGAAGGACCTGCCTCAGAAATTGATATTGAACCATGACAGAGTGCTTTCTTCATGATCAAACTGGGCAGATCACCCAAAATCCTCCTTTCCAGACTTGAACTCTATCTGACAAGGTCCAGCTCTTGCCGACTACGAGCCTCGCGTTCAGGGAGTGATCAATGACCTTGTTCAAGCTCTCGGAGCCCGAACGGGGAGCCCAATCAACTTGACCGATTGGATTAGCTACTTCACATTTGACGCTATGGGCCGAGTTGCTTATAGCCACGACTTTGGCATGATCAAGAATGGGAAAGGCATGGTCGCCATAGAGGGCAAAAGTACATCCCTCGAGGCGCTTCGTGCTACCATGCAGATGTACGGCATTTTCGGTGCAGTTCCTTGGTTTTTCAAGATGATCGGACAAATCGGTCTGGTCGGCGAGATGGCAATATTTTTCCAGTGGTGCCACGACACTATGCGCATGAAGCAAAAGGCAGGTCCTTCACCCACGCGCGCGAGAAAGACTCTCTGACCAAATCACAGAATTTCGACGTAGCCAATGACACCCCTACCGACATCTCAAGCTGGATCATCAAGTCCCAGAATGACGCCTCGGATAGCAACAAACGCCAGACTCAGCGCTCCATCGAGAACGACTCCATCCTACTCATCCTCGCTGGTAGCGATACCACGGCATCCGCTATCACCAACGCTCTTTTCTACCTTACTCGCGACCCTGCGTGCCTTGCTAAGTTGCGGGCTCAACTCGAAGCACTACCGGACCGCAGCCTTAGATCTCTCGCGACTGTTCGTCACCTCGACCACGTCATCAATGAGACGTTGCGCCTCAAGCCTCCTGCTATTGAGGGCCTTGTTCGTGAGACGCCCGCCGCTGGTATTACCATCCCCAATGACGGGACCTTCATTCCTGGTGGCACCATGGTGTCAATCCCTCCCTGGACGCTGCACCGCGATACGCGGCTTTGGGGTGACGACGCGGCGGAGTTCAGGCCAGGGCGTTTTGAGGGTGTGGATTTGACCAGCGAGACGGTGCCGTTCATTCCGTTTACAAGGGGCACATACACTTGTCCTGGTAAGCAGCTGGGCTATATGGAGATGAGAGGGGTGATTTCGGCTGTGGTAATGAGTTTTGACATGGCTTTCGCCGAGGGCCAAGACGAGAAGGAATTTGACGAGGGGTGCATGGATTCGTTTACACTGGCAAACCCGCCGCTGATGATGGTCTTGAAAAAAAGGGAGGTGTGATCAATTATCAAATTCTTGGCTACCAGCACGGTTGAAATATATCACTGACTCTTTGCCTCACACCACGGCCAACCACGGAGATGAGAAAACTGACAACAGACGCTGTGAC